>JANHAO010028586.1:0-10566 GCA_026873985.1 Saraca asoca
TAAGAAGGAAGTGATAATAAGATTGTGTGGGGTGAAACCAATGTATGCCTGGCAACATGTCATTTTGCAGAGCAAAAGCTGGTGTGACTATAGCAATACAACAGTGTGTCTTGCTCCACCAATAAATGAAGTTCAAGTGCCAACTGATGTCTTAGAAATTGATATAACAGATTTTTTTAATGAGTATAGTGCAACACAAGCATGGAATTTGATGAGTCATAGTCAATCCCTAATAATAATGTAGGTTATCTCTCCACCACTTTCATCCGAGTGAGAGCTGGAAGCAGAAAAAAAGGAAATACTAAATAAAATTCTTAAATAGTGTTAAAAAAAATAAACTGAGGCTGCTTTGAAAATAAAAGCAAGGTTAGCCTAACTGGCACCATAATGCCATTGAATATAATGGAATCTGCATGTTGAACTCCTACCTCTAATAGACAGGTGGTGGTCTTATATTAGTGGAAGTGATTGAAGTGTCTAACTCTATAAAACTACAAAGGATGAGAGAGTTCAACCATTCACTAAGAAGAAGTTTCCACCCCTAACATTTGGGTGAAAGACATTTGGTTGTACAAGAATATATATAATGCTACCATTCATGGACTAACGAATCTCTAGCATATCTAATACATATTATCTCAAGTACAATTCTACTTAATAACAAGTTCATGTTAGGGATCTTAACCATTTTATCGATCACATGCCTACAGAGTTTCTTGAACTATTCCTTTGTTCTGAAGTACACACATAATAATATTAGCATATTCAATTCACTTTTGTTATACAAAACATTGGTTTCAAATTAACTAGACATACCATACAAGGTTACATTTACTAATCATACAAGCATATATAAACATACATTCAATATATCATTCAACTATTCATACATGCATGCATACAAGATAGGTATTCATAATATCATTATGGTACATTTACCATATCATTTGTATGATACCTTTATCATACATTTCACCATGTCAGCATAATACCTTTATCATATATTTCATTGTGTTGATATGATACCTTCATTATACATCTTGTTATGCTAAATGATACTTTCATTATATGTTTCATTATGTCATTATGATACCCACAACATCATACATCTCGTTATGCTAGTATGATATATTCATTATACATTTTATTATACTTACTTATCCTACATACAAGCACACATGCATACATACATATTCAAACATGCACACATTAACGCTTCCAAGGTAGGAATATTGAGGTATGGTACTTTCACCATGTCTAAGTATAATTCCTTCATCATAATTATGTGGTCTTCATGTCACAAGTCATATTATAGACTTGTAAATCTTTCTCACACAATCCTCTGCTAGGTGTATCTAATTATTCCCTTCCCCTAATCAGACTAGTTCACAACAACAATTAATGTCTACCTATGTTTATTCTAACTTGCTTTGTAACCCTATTTACATCATTTATGGTTACGTATTATTTATGCAATTGATTTATATGTAAACAAAGTTTATTACCAATTATTCATTTCTTTTCTCATTTTTGTGCCTTATATATGGTTATAATCCAATTTATGTGGTTTACTATAATTATCCTAATCATTGTGTAACTATTCCTAAGTTACAGCTATGTATAACTTGTAGACCTGATTTTTAATTATTTCATATCAACCATCACATCTACTTTAATGCATATGGACAATATGGGTTTTTATACATTGTACAATAAACAAGCAACATGTCACGTTCTAAGGCCTAGGGAAACTTGCATTTCATGCAATTTCACTTTGAAAACTATTTAAGCTTTAGGAAACATACAATACATATTGGTTTTTATTAAAAAGGGAACCAATTGCAAGCAAAAACTTTCACTCATCTTAGGAGATGAGTGTTCCCTAAAACATAACCCAAGAGTTTCCCACCCAAAATTAGGATTTATCCCATAACTTAGGGGAAACCTTGCAAAGAATAAAGAAAACATTAGTAATAACTTGAGCATAAAGAAACTAAGATAAATTAGTTCTCTAGCTAAGTAATGTAACTTAAATTCACACCTTGATTAGAGTGTAAACCAAAAACCACTCAAGAGTGTATTTCTCTCCCAAACACGGTCTAATTGACAAATGGGATTATTGTTTACATTATGGGATTGCTCAACTTATATAGGCTACTAAAGGTGGTTGGTTGACTAGCCTTTAGTGACTGATCGACTGCTTGAATTGGTCAGGTCAATCTAGGGCTCCTTCTAAGCTTATCTTATGATCCAACTACCCTATTTTCTACCCAAACTAACCTAAGCTATTAGGGGTGTTATAATGTGTTTTTTATGAGTGCTCGGACTAAGTGGATAGTTAGAACTAACTATACAAAGAAGAAAACATTAGGTACAACGAGTGACCACTGAAAGATCTCTGATGCTGAAGTTAACAGGTGGATTAAGGGGAATAGGCAAAGCGCTCAAGAGAATGAATTCATATTAGGATTAGGGTATACTTGGTGTCCTTATATAGAGGCATGGACAAAAGTAGAATGATCCAATAGTGGATAAGGCTACAAGTTAGTGGTTGATAAAGACTTCATTGACATGAGAAGGTACGACATAGGCCATATGACTTAGGATGGTCATGGTTAGAGCAAATGTTATATGTATTATGTGTTTGAGGGTGCCAAATTGACATCTTGAAGTTATTCTTTGAAATAAGTACTTGTTAAAGAATATAATAGAAATTATGATAGGTAAGTAAATATGGTTTGATATGATTTCATGTGGCCTTTTGATTCTAATTAATCTTGAATTATTTGAATTTGAAGTATTTATGTCTCCTTATGAATCATATATTTCATTATGATTGTCTACATACTCATTCTTCTTCCGTATCTCATTTTATTGCTAAATTACCATATGGCATTATTATGTTATTACATGAATTATTTGTGATATAAGTGATGTCATGTAAATTACAGTGATATTTGAGCCCACTGACATTTCTGAAATATAAGTTATGAGTTATGCTAGATTTTTGTGTATATGGTTTATGATAAGAGTCAACGTGTTTTCATGTACATATGAAATTTCTTATTATGAAAATTTCTAGACATTGTATATCTGTTTTGTAAAATAAAGCATTTTATATTAAAAATTAATCCTTGAGAGTTTTTATAGAAAATCCTAAGTACACGTGGACATCTATATTGCCAAGGCTTCTATCTAGGAGGCATACATGAGGATTGCAATGTGAAGTAATAAAGGGGAGTTTGGATAGATTTAGGAACATCTAATACATCTAACATTTGAATATGATTGTCTATAAAAAAGTTCCCTTGGATCCCATTGTTTTAAACTAAGAAAAAGAAACTGTGGCTTTGTTTAGTAAGTAATTTCGACCCAAACTATAGTTATATGAAGATAATAGTTTTACCTTCTTCTTAAGTAATAGTTAGGTTTCCATTTGTTAAAGTTTATTTAGGTTTCATCACTTTGATATTTCACTATATTTAGAAAACATTACTCACATTTTATGGTGTAAATAATGTCTCCAAATCAATTTTTCAACTTGGATTTTCATAATTGTTCTATTTTTCATGGATTTGGGAAATGATTTTTATGTATACTTATCGATTATGTTTCCCACCTATTACATATGATTTTCTTTGGATTGCAGATACAGTCACCCACTAAGTTAAAGAGATTCACTCCTCTCTTTTGATGCTTTTTTTTATAGGTTATATATTAAGCAATTTAAGATGAATAATCCAACCTATGCATGGGATTTTATTGGAAGCTCATATGCCGCATTAGTGAAAAAGTTGGATTGTTAGCATTAGGAGAATCCACTTTACATGGTTGTTCCATATATATGTTTGAATTATTTGTAATTAATTAATATTTGTGAAACATGTGTTGTTTAGGATGTAACACTTACGAATATTGTGTTTGTTGCTCCTAAATAATATCTAAAAATAGGAGATAATTTATCAAAATTTTGTCATATTTTGAATAAAGAGTTTGTCCATTATTTGAATTTGTTAGCTTGGTTCTGTCTTGTATGAGTTGCGAGTATGGTCTATCAAGCTTATAGGAAATTGTTTTGTAGTGATTTCCTGTGACGATCACATCCTCATAGTTGGGACATGATAGCGGACGAGCAAGTGGGCGATCACCAAGGTCATGCAAGCTAACACTTGTGTGAATGAGGGGCTAAACATGGGTGCATCAGATGATAACAAGTAGAGGAACAATTAGGATGAATGTTTTAGTGATTAACTCAGGTCGTTATTAGTTTGCTTTTTCTTTTTCTTATTTTCATTGAAAATAGGAAAAATAAAAAATATAAAAGAAATTTGTTATTGTAGCACAACCTCTGAAATTGTATTTTTGTGAAAGTTAAAAATATTTCTTTTGTTAAGTTGTTATTATGCTCACAACGCGATGTCTAGAAATCTTTGTTGGTTGAATCATTTAGCTTGTGATTTTAAGAATATAATGTGTTGGTTACAATGGAGTTTATAATTACCTTTTTTTTTTTAGAGAAATTTGTTAAGAGTTTAAACGAATCATTAAAAAAATTATTAGAAAAGAAAACAAATCAGACTTAGATATTCTATCATTTATTTATTTTGAAAGCATAAAAGTAACTTGTAACTTGATTTTTTATGTATCAATTATTAAATATTTTCTAAATAATGCCACTCATACCGCTGCAAACTACAATTATTGTGAATATAAATGTAAAAAATAAATTATATGTCTATTGTTATTCTATTTTTTAAAAAGAGTGAATCCAACACATACACATAATATAATTTACCAATTAAATTAAAATTTTCATTCTTGTAGTTTTGTCTAATTTGTAATTTCATCTTTACACTTTGTTTTCTTATAGTTTAGGTTCTAAATTGTATTTTTTATAATAGAAGTTATAGGCTACTTAATACATACACGTGTCATGATTGATAGCTTGATTGTCAGAACGTGCGGTACTTAATCTCTTCAATCAACACTTATTCACTTAGTTTCGAAAATAACAGGCAACACCCATAATTTATATCATATCGAGGTAATCATAAATCGCAAAACACATGGTACACAAGCAATCAGCATGCGCATATAGGCAACCAATTCACTTATGTATGCATGCAAAATGCATTTATGCAATCCAAAGATATGCAGATGAATGCAATTAAAAGCAAATAAATTTATTGGACAATATTTTTATTGAAGAGGGGCTATTTCTTCTATTCACATAAAGCTTCATTACAAGACTTGAGTGTGTAGGGAAGGCATCAAGCCACACACTTGTACCCCTAGACTTGTGCCTCAATGCCTACCCAGGAAACTAGACACCACCTTAGAGAGCTTTCTAAGTCAAAGCACTAATAACACAAGTAGACATATTTTTTTTTTTGAGTTAATATAAGGGCTTTTCACCTAACTTGAAAGGGATTTAATACATCATAATACATTGATGCAAAGATAAAAATCTAAGGATTATAGCCATGTGCTTATCTACTCATATTAGATAATTTACTTTGGCTAAAATAAATAGGAAAAATAATTTTCACATGCATTTTCTCTCAAATTCAAACCACATGATTTTTTTCTTCATACTTGATTCTTGTGTCAAGTTTTGTCTGAATCCAAGCACATTTGCTTGTCAAATTTGGTCACAAGTTCAGATTTATGACAATCTCCCCCACTTGAAGCTGTCACCATTGAAGACTCAATTTGACACAACTTTGAAAGAATCTTCAATATGCTTCCCTAAGCTCCTCCTTTAATTTCTTCTCTACTTGTCTCTTTGTACTTCATCAATGTTTTGCCTTTAACACTTTAGTTGGATACTACTTCTTGGAAGTCGTCAATATTCTTCACTTTAGATCTTCTTTGGCTTTCTTTTGCTTGTCTCTTTGACTTGTAGTTAATGATAAAAAAATGAGCTATCTCTATAACCCTTAAGATTATTGTCTTTATAGCTAAGCATGGGTTAGGCATTTTGCGTGTGCCTACTATGAATATGCCCCACATCTAATGTCTCATTCCACCAATGTGAGAAATGCATGTCTCATGTCTTGTCTATGGCACAAGTTTCATACTTTGCTAACACATATGGCTTGCTTGCAAGTCCCATTTTTTGCTTACAAGTTTGCTCGCATGGTTTTGACAATCTATTATACTTTGCTATGTACTTTACTACTCAAACACACCACTATTCGAACATGAACATGATTCATTTTTGGTGTCTCTATAAGCACTTAAACATGATACCTTGATGGCATCCTCCAATCACGATTGATAAGATTGAACAAAAAGCTATCCATCACTCTTAGTTCATACTTTCTAACGTTATTGCCACAAGCTCCTCTTATGACTAAACTCTTGCACTCCTAAAGCAATGTGAGCTTAAGTCATTGCTACAAGCTGGTTTTCATGACTAAGTGAATATTTTTGCATGTAAGAACATCCTATAAGATAAAAATGTATGTGTTAGGCACCTACTCCTTAAACACACACTACATCCTTTGGCTCCTTCTTAGATTCCTCCCTAAAAGCTTACTTCCTATATCTCTCTTTAGATGCATCTTGTCCACTACCTTTGTGACTATGTAGGCACGTACCCTTAAACTCACATAGCTCTTTGCACAGGGATGAAATCTACCATGCTTTGTTATTGTCTTACTATTCTAAGGGCTCTAAGAATTAGATTGCATCGATTCTACCACAAGATATATCCTCCCTATCAAAACCTTCATTACCACCCATATTGTCCTCGTGTGCTTCCTCTTAAAGCCAGGCTTGTAAGATGTTCAGGATAACCTTTTGTGGTCATTCTACCACTCTATGTTACCTATTATATAAGAAATAAGTTATTTAACAAATGCCTAAATAGGCAAAGATAAAAAGCTGAACAACCCTAGCATGTAGTAGGATAAGTCCAAGTTGATCTATAGGAACTAATTATTAATATAGTGTTTAAAAGTAAAAGACAAAAGGGGTTTGTTGACTAACTACTCAAAATACGAAAACAAACAATAGGCATTAACATAAACAAGGAGAATTAAATATAGAAAGGGAAACTCAAAGTGGAAAAGATTCAATCCAAGGAACTCCTACATTCAATTTAGGGAATGATCATAGACACAAAAGTTCCATTCCCTCTTTGACCACTTAGGCAAGAATTAAATTAGGCCCAACATCTAAACTAATTCTTGCTAATTTCCCTTTAATTTTGCTAATTGAACCTGACACTTAAATTAACTCTTATTGTTGAATTGATCAAAGCCTAGCACCCCTGACCAATTTAACAATAGCACTAAGAAGTAGAAAAAAAAAAGATTGATTCACAAACTCACCTTAGCAGCAAATTCATCTATTACCCTATTTTGCTAGAATATTTGACCGATACCAACACATGATAAAAAGTCCTATTGCTTCTTAAGCCAAATAGCCATAAACAACTTTGACTATAAAAGTTTAGCAAGTAGTAAATCATAATAGATAATTAATTAAGTGGCACATTAACCAATCATCCAAAATAATTAATTTCATTAAATAAGAGAAAAATAAGGAAATCAAATTGGGAGCAAATCAACAATATAAACAAGTCTCACAGTCAATAAGAGAATTTCAACATAATTTCCCTTAGAGTGAAAGAAAAGATCTGTTAACCTTATGGGGGGATTGTTAACCTTATTAAGAGATTTTTAACCCCATATACATTTCTTAGTTTTAATATTGAAAAAAAATTTTAATCAATATTTTTTATATTATTTGATATCACATTTTATTGCTTATTTCAATTTGTTTTTCAAGTTTCAAAGATATGTGATTATGACTCAAGAGATTCAAAGTTAGTTTTAGGATTTATTTTTATTTCTATAGGATCTTTTGTAAATAAATTCAATAGAATTTTGATCCAAATATTTTAACTAAACAATAAGGGAGAAAAACTATGTGAAGAAAACAAGTTTTATAAAAACTATAGTACACTTTATACATCAATTTCCATATCGATTTATGGCTTTAAAAATTCTTCATACATTGATGTTCACATCAATTTGTCAAAAAATAGTTTTCAAAATTCCTTTTATTGAAAGTTAAGAAATTTTCTTACTTTGATGCAGTAACCGATGCAAAGACTATAAATAATAGACTACACTTCAATTACCATACCGATTAATTAATTATAACTGACTGTAATCAATGCAACAATCGATTCAACAACCGAAAGTTAGTTATCCTATTACAGACGATTACAATAGTTATAACTACCTACCTTCCCTTCCAATTTAAACAATTTTCTTAGTTTTCTACACAGATGAATTATAGATCAGTATGAAATCTTTTGATAAAGAGCTAAACATGATTTTCTCTTTGCCTCATCAAAATTTTGAGATTCTATCAAGTTTTGGATCAAGATTCATTGAGTTTATCTTAGATAGTTTGAGATTTTCATCTCGAACACTAGTATTGTATTTTATATTTCCTTTCTTACTTATATTTCTTTGTTTTTAAGATTTCTAGGGATTTAGAAATCTTGTATAGATTAGCAAGAATCTATTAATCTTGTGTTTTTCTTTAGGTTTAGAAAAGTGTCCCAATTATTCTAGGTTAGCAAGAAGCCTATCAAATTCTTGTGTATTTTTTGTAAAACTGGCATTTTAGGAGCCTGGTAAATCCTGATGATTTTTATTTTTGGTTGAAAGATCTTTTGATTGAGAAAGATTAAGTGGAGTAGACTTGAATTGCAGTTTCAATTCAAGTTAAACTACTTAAAAAACTTATGTTCAAATTTTATTACTTTGCTACACACAAATCTTTACTACATAATTGTTATTTTCTATTATTTTACATTTAATCTTGCTAACCATAACTATATTCATTGTTTCAATATTGAATCAAAATAAAACAAAGGCATATATAAAGTTTCCAATGAGAAAAAGGCAAGATCCAATTATCTTTTGCAATTTAATCTCTTTTTGTCTTTTTTAGGGACTTGACAAGATCAACTACACATTACAAAGGAAAAAGAAATAAAAATAAAAGAAAAGAGAAGACTTGAAAGGGATTAGTGTTTTTGCCCTAAGAGAGCTCCTCCTTTTATTACAAAAGTGAGATAAAATGAAAAGGTTCCTAAAAGACTACTAAATTCACATTTTTATACTTTACACTTCTCCTCTCACTTTAGCTATTAATTAAGGTTAGATAAAGGGACAATTGAACTGAAGATTCATCATAAACATTGTAAACCTATCTCTTAAGAACCTAATGGCTTTGGCCTTGCTCAAAAATTTAATTTCTAGTTCAACATGTAGGCTAAAAACTGAAATAGTTTTGAAGAGCAGTGTAACTCGTAACAAAGTTCGTCATTTGGATTCATAGTTTTGAAACTTCATCAAAACAATATGTTTTGACCATGAGCCCTTCATGAAAGTTGTCAAGGTAGATCTTAGATATTCAATAGGCTTGGATTTTGTTGACAGTGGATTTTGATTTAGCCAAAATCCAGCCAACTAAGAGGATTCTTCTGGGACTCAAACTATTTTCTAGTTGAGCTAACGAAGATGAAGAGGAAGGGCAGAGGAAGAATAGCATAAACATGATATTTTTGATGTGGTTCAACCAAAACTGGGTGGCACCAGTCCCTACATCCATGGTGGTGTTTTATTAGTTTAGAGAACTTTTAGCAGAGTTATAGTATGCGGATTCAATCTATTTTATAGTGATCTCCCTTTTTTTATTTATAGAGGTTGGGGAGGTTACAATTGTAATTATACAATTTATATTTCTATTACATCAAAATAAATGTACAAGATAGCCTAGACTATACAAAATAGCTTTTATAGGCTGTTGGCCAACTTCGGGACTTTTGCTTTCTATGGGTGGGCCTGTGATGCTACTTCTTGTAGGCTAGTCCCACAAAACAAGTTTGAGAGGGTTGCTACTTCATGGTTTCCCTCAATGAGCCCTTAACTAGGCGAGGTGCAATACTTATGAGCTGGGATTGTTTGGGGTTATTGCTAGCCTTTAGTCAGTGAGGATGAACTTTGCAAGCTCACCGTCGGTAATGCGAACTTGCATATAGCAAGTTGCTGGCTATGCAAGCTGGGACTTGTCCCTTAGTAAGTTAGGACTTTAGCCTTACTCTGTGCTCATATGACTAGTGATATGCCAAACTTAGCTTGTTTCTCACTTAGTTTGATCTGTTGCTGGGCCTTTGCTAACCTATTTCATAGAACTAGAAATTGCCTATAACATCAAGCCCCCCAACTCTCAGCTCACTTCTCATGTAGGGAGTTGAACAACTTTGCTGGCAAAGGGCCTTCTGTACAGATTACCATATAGCCAAAGTCTTTGGTCGGCCTATCATTTCATTTGATCCAAGCTATACCTCATGTTATGTGTGTCTTACTATCATGAATGAGTTTGCCTCATTTTCTTCCAAGACATTTAATGAAAGTGGTTAGGAGTTCTTCTAGACTCTTTGGTAAGACCAGGTGATAAGTAGAAAATGTACCTGTAAAAATGATAGATTTTACTTCTTAAATAGACACTAATTTATGGTTTTTGTTTGATTTTTCC
>JANHAO010028587.1:0-10569 GCA_026873985.1 Saraca asoca
TATTGTTTGTGGGGGACTCTTTGAGTTTGAATCAATGGCAATCACTCACTTGCATGCTTCATAGAGCTGTTCCGAGAGCCCCATACACCTTGACGAGGATTGGAGATTTGTCTGTATTCACTTTCCCGGTTAGATATACCTCACATCTAATCTTATCATTGCAAAATAATTATTTACTGAGTATATTAATTTGTGGCAAAAATGCATGTGAAATCTTGAAATGCTAGCTGTTATGAGCTTATGATATAATAATAAATATTAGAGAATATATAATGAAAACGCAATAGTGAAAATCACAGTAATGCTGTTTTATGTTTTTTCTCATTGAAGTTAAAAAATTATCTTTTTAATTTTAAGAAATCTTCAACCATAATAAAAAAATATTTTATTTATCAAAATATAATAAATATTGAGATTTTAACATAAAACTAAGAATGTTATCCTAATCATGAAAGAATATTTTGACTTCTCTAATATACAAATTGGATTAAACTGGGTTTACACTATTAACTTTTTGATGATAATAGAATGACAAGTCACTTAATGCATATAACATATTAGGTTCAAATCCAAAATATCAAAAGAGAAAAAGTCCTGAGATAATATCGGGTTTACACTATTAACTTTTATCAAAATGAAGATCGAAAATCTAATTGACACAAAACTCTAAGTTAGCAATGACTGTAAGAGAAATCAATAAATCATGCTATGCTAATAGTGAAATTGAGAAAGTTCTTATGCCTTGAGTGAGTCATGTAATTTGCACCCTTTTTTTTACATAATAGGGTGATATTTGTTAGAGTAATAATAAAATCATTCTTAAATTTTCTCCTAAGAGCATAAGTTTTTTGAAACAACTCCATATGTATGATATCAAAGTCTCTTAGACTAAAAGGTCAAGGGTTCAGTTGAATATTAAATACATACAAAAGTTAAAGTGGGCCTCTCGATAATATCCATTAATTTTCTTCTCAGTGATTGTTAATTTAGAGATGTGTTGTAATTCTGTTTGTCTACTAGAATTTTTCATTTTCAATTTGATTTCCAATCTTTAATTTAATAGAAATTACCAATTTAAATGACTTAATTTGTATATTAAATAAACAAAAATATAACCAAGTTATATGTTAAGGGTCCATAATGGTAATTAAACTTAATAACAAATAACAGGTATATGTGATCATGAAATTATATAATAATCCATATGTATCCGCGGCCTGTCTTTGTTAATAATTTCAGATTTAGATCCAAACAAAATGTGTGTAGAAAATTTTGAGCCAAGGAAGGGAATATTAATTGAGTTATTGGAAATTCTATTCCAATAATAATGTTGTGTCCGTTAATATTTAAGAATAAATCATAAGTTAAAAGCGGGGAATTGAAATTAAAAAAAAAAAAAAACAACCCAATAATTGAATTTATATATATATATATATATATACACATACCAACCCAATTTGACAAACATTTTAAAATAACTTATTAGCATGCATAATATTGTTCTTGATTAGAACAACTAATCAATTGCACAAATTATCAAATGAAAAGATTTACAAGATTAGAATATTTAACTGATACTAGCAAGTATTAAAATTTGGCTCCCATAAAATGTACAGCACGTGTATTTATAAGAGTGGAGTACAATATGATTAGTCCAAAATAAATTGCAATATGATTAACGTGAAATGATTAATAATTTAAATTTGGATAAATTATAAATAATTGAAAATTAAAAAAATAAATTTATAACTGCCATTTTTCCTTATTTTTTATGGCATACTTTATCTTCTAAATATTTATCATATTTTAAAATATCAGAATCCCAAGTATTAACATGAAAATACCAATAGATCAGATTAATTTGTATAAGAATAGATTTCTCTATTAATCAAAGGAATTGGGAATCTTGGGGTTCATAATATTACATTCTTTTAGTAAGATAATATATATTATAATCTTAATGTATATGTTCTGCTTTCAATTCCTAACTCAACCACTAATCATTATATGTTGTCCACATCCAACTTAGATGGCTAGTTTATTGTTAGTTATGCATGTGATAGGTATAGTATAATATAATATTGGCATCATTGATTTAAAGAGGGGAGGAGGAACAGAGGACTCGGAGAGAAAAAGAAAAATCATCAAATAAGTTCTTGTAAGAATTGAACACAGAACTTATTGTACATAAGTGGCAACCATTCGATCAAATGGTTTTAGTTGAAATTAATATTAGGAATTACAAATATAATAAAATATAATTTAATAATAAAAAATGATTGATTACTTCACATGTTCATACAATATTCTAAATTTGAATTTAAAATATTGAAAGAAGAATAGCTCCAGGAATACCATCGGATACCACCTACGTAAAGTGTTACTTCTACATGAGGACAATTGCTAATTGCAGAAATAAACATCCGCAATTGATGTTTATAGGATAGGGTGTAACTAAAAAGATGTCTCTTTTGTTGATTTGGAAAAAATTGTATAATTTTATTATCATGCAGAAAATTGTGGTTTGGTTTTTATTTTTTAACAAGTAATTTTTTTTTTTTTTAAGTCAGGTTGATAGGACCTCTTGCAACATTTTAGTTAAGAGGCGCATTTTTTCATAAAAAATTGTAATTTTTATATAAAAATTTACAACATTTTCATACAATCCCTTTTTTTTTTTTTTTTTGCAACTATGTCTAATGAAGTTGTAACTTTTTTTAAAAAATTGTAATATTTATATAAAAAATTGCAGCTCCACACTCTAAACATTTGTAACATTTTATTAAAAAAAATTACAAGATTTATATAAAAAAATTACAAGTTTTATAATAAAAGTTACAACATTTTTATAAAAACGCAACTTTTTCCGAGGTCGTATAGAAGCAAAACTTGAGTTGGAGCCTAAAATTCATGAGGTATTTTATGATTTGTAAATCAAAACATATTACCTATTTTTTCATTAATATGGCAAACTGAAATAATTTTCCATTGACTTGATACATTGGTGCACACGTCAAGGAAAGACTTGTTTAATACATAGATTCTGGTTGGTAAGTTGTAGGATGGCGAAATTTGGGTTTCGGATCTTGTTCACGGAGTGGGTTTTTTTTTTTTTTTTTTTTATAACTTGGAGTGTGGATATGGTATGAATTCTTATTCTGTAAGACAAGGTACAGGATATGTTTTCAATCTGATGTAAATTTTAAAGACGGGGCAATATTTAAGCAGTTTCTTGATTTGGGAAATTTGAAGAATATGAAATTATAATTTTACTTATATAGATTAATACATATACATATATTATCATTGATCCTTTTAATAATTTATATTAAAAATATATTAAATATTTAATCAAAAATTTGTTATTTTTTTCTTTTAAATTATTTCTTTCTTTAGTTTGAGATTGTTTAAACAAAATTATATGTAGTTTTAAACTTATCTTGTGACATTATATGTGATTTTATATCTATCTTACAATATTTTGTAAATTATAAGTAAATTTGAAGTATTTAAATTTTTTATATATTTTTTAGATTTTTTTTATTTTTTCCGTTTTATCATTGGGATAGGGCATCTATTTGCCTCACATGTAGGGATGGGGTAAGGAAAGCTTGACCTATCCCCACCTTATCCGATTACTATCCCTACCCTTGTAAATTATGTAACATTTGGAAAATATCAAATGAATTGTTTAAATAAAAGAAAAATTAGAAATTGTTTCCGGTACATTATGATTTAAATCACAATTATAGTTATGCTGCAAATAATAAAATAGTAGATAAGCATTATAAAATTAAATTATAAAAAATTATGATTTGGATTATAATTTAGAACCATAATTGGCACAAAAAACAAAAAATGATTTGCTATAATTGCTACTCCTATGATTGAACATCGCCATATCATCGTTTGTGTATATTTACATAATTTTGCAGAGCTTTGATGTGAAAGTGCAGTTCTCACGCAATGCATTTCTGGTTGATATTGTAAGTGAAAGCATAGGCAAAGTACTCAAACTGGATTCAATAGAAGCAGCTAAAACCTGGAAACACGTCGATGTGTTGGTATTCAACTCTTGGCATTGGTGGCTTCACACAGGAAGGAAACAACCGTACGTTAAACCCTACTGACAGGAGAAAAAATAAAATTTCTAATTTTTTGAGTATTACTATTTTTTATATTTTATAAATTGATCTTTTCTATATGAAACGAACAATCTAAGTCAGATAGTTATCAATTAGCTTTTTTTTTAGATTATAATTAAGTTGGACAGTAAAATTTAAGGGATAGTTGTTAATCTGTTAACAAAGAGAATTAATAAAAAAAAGATAATAAAGAGAATTTTAGTGTTATTGTAGGACAAAAGATTTTATGTAACTAGTTAATTAAGATGTTTTCTTAAAGAAAAAAAAAATTGTTAATTATAGTTTTGCCATTTCTTCAAGAAAGAAAATGAAGAATTTTTATGGTTTATACTTATGAGGCTATAACTTCATGTGTGCCTAATTTTTCAGATGGGATTTCATTCAAGAAGGGAATCATACATACAAAGACATGGACCGCTTAGTTGCATACGAGAGAGGACTAAATACATGGGCAGAATGGATTGATAAGAACACTGACCCTACAAAAACTAGGGTTTTCTTTCAAGGTGTATCTCCAGATCATTCGAAGTAAGAACCTTTTTATGAAAATATTTTTAATCCTATCAAAATAAAATAAGTGTTAGTATTTTCTTTAATTTTTGACATATAAGTTTTTTTTTTTTTTTTGAATATGAGTTGTTTCATATATTTAATATATTATTTCATGGCACATATCTTTCTTTTCAAAGATTAGGAAACCTGTCTCATGAATTCAATTTTCATTTCATTCACAAAAAGTCCTTTTTATTTTAACAATGTCTTTGTCATTTAATACACAATAGCATTTAGTTAGATAGAGACATGTTTAATAAATATTGATAACTCTCAAGCAGAGTATTAAAATGGAAAAATCCAATCGATAAAGAAAAATTAAAAAAAAACACAGTGATAGCCAATTTTTTAATGCTATAATAGAATTGAAAAAAAGTTTATAAATAACTTTTTAAGTTGAATAAAACTCCTATATATATATATATATATATATATTGTATGCTTCTCTCATTTTTTTCTGAATTTTTTAGTGGAACCATGTGGGGCCAGCCGGAAGCGATTTTTTGTTTAGGTCAACGGCTACCTTTGCTTGGGATTGAATCATATCCAGGAGGTCCACACCCAGCAGAGTTGGTGTTACTGAAAGTGATAAAAGGGATGTCAAAGGCAGTGTACTTGCTTGATATTACTGCTCTTTCTCAGCTGAGGAAAGATGGTCACCCCTCTGTTTATGGACATGGCGGCCACAGAGACATGGATTGCAGCCATTGGTGTCTAGCTGGTGTTCCTGATACTTGGAATCAGCTTTTCTATGCTGCTTTTCTTCAAAATTAAATAAAAGTATAACTTTATTCAATTAAAAATATTAAATAACTGTTCTATGTTTTTGTCATTGTTTGTTACGGATAAGATCTTCTAAAGAGAAGTCAAAATTAGAATTATGAAAATATGTACACTACGTATCATGAAAATGTTAACAAATAATTTGACCTAAAGTTTCTCTTCAGTCCTTAGTCTTCTCCTTTGTAATATTATTGAATAACATTGTAAAAGAAAAAGGCTTTCCGCTGCACTCTTTTAAAGCATCTGGGTTTTCAGCAAACCGAGGAAAGCATTATTAATCTTCTTCTGATCATCAGCTAAGTTCACAGTACGTTCTTTGTCTTCAGGTATAATTCCTTTCCTCCTCTATTCACAGATCGTTTCTCTCCGATTACATCTTTCTTTTTCTCTTTCCAACTCTTTGCCTCCCTTTCTTTCCTCTCAGTTTTCTTTTGTTCTTTCTTCTCAGTATTTTCATGCTCTAGTTACAAATTATTCGTAAATGTAATATTGCATATAATCATTTTGGACCGTTTCACAATCATAATTTAACTTTGCAACAATTTATTTTTCTGCATTGTTGTTTGAAATTTTGATAATAATTTTAATAATTGTAATATAACCACGACAACAATTTAAAACCATTATGTACTTTATACACTGCTTATTTTTCTTCTTTACTTTGTTAACGATGATTTTTTTAATAATAATTTTGGGATCATTTACTAACACAAAGTTACTGCATTAATCTAAACGTCCTATCATGTTTCTCTCCCACTGCCTTCAGTTTGTTTGCATGAACAGTCACATATCAGGATGTCGTCCTTTATTGTCTTGAATGAATGAATGCCCGGTGGCCTCCCAATACTTTCATCCTCCATGTATGCAGTAATTGTTTCAACTGACACAATTGCTTCCCATCTCAAATCCCATATGCTTCTGGGTGGTGATAGAGGTGAATGAACAACCTCATGATCACAATAGCCTTGAATTGTATCACTCTCTTGCGTGGTAAACCCTAATGAGCCAATAACGTTAGGCCAGCAGTCCTTTTCAATTACCCTAATGGCTTGACAACATGCATGCCCTAAGTATATCTCATCGTTGAGAAAGAACATTATGACCTCTCCTGTGCACGCTTGCAGCTGAAACAGTGAGTCCCAACAGTTTGGGAATTGATCTTCATCCTCTAACTTTAACCGGACTACGAGACTCGAACGCGATAGATTAGGATTAGAGAATGATCGTGCATCAGTCATGAAAGATGAGGATAATGTGGCCAAGAGGGCAACAAGTATGAACAGATTGTAAGTGGATTTGGTTTTGGAAGCCATTTTTTAATAGTGCGACTATTTTTTTTTTTCAAAAAAAAATTAGCAGCTTGAGATGTATATATAATGAAGGGAGTATTACCGTTGCAGAAATGAAAAATTGTGCGTGGAAATAAAGAGACTAAACAAGAAATTAAGGATATTTATTTATGTGTTTGTTACTTAATTAATATTCGGTGGGAAAATTTTATATAAAATGCTTGTTGCACAACATAGGAGAAATTCTTTATTAGTACCCCTCACATGTTACATGGAGGTCAATGACAAATTAATATGAAAACTAATTTATCAACAATATTTACGGTAATTCCACGGGAAGCTTAAGTAATTGAAAGGGTGATTGTTTTCATACTTGGATCACTTATTTTAAATCAAAATTTGTGTTTTTTTGTTTAATTCATTTTCTTTGAAATTTTTTTAAAAAAAAAAGATAATCTAATAATGAAAAACTTTAACCTTCTAAGAACTTGAATTCTCATAAAATCACCTTAATAATTATAACTAAGGACAATTATAAGTTATCGGGTACTTATTTTTTTAACACCAAAAAAAAAAAAAAAAAAATCCTCAATCTAAGGAGGGGAGGGGTAACATAGATCTCTGGTGGAAAAGAAGGAAAAATCGCAAGTTTTGGTAGGAATCCAGAGGAATTGAACACACAGGACCAATGCCATAACTTTAAGGGCATGAATAGTGACGATTGGATCAAAAGCTTCCTGTTCTTGGTAAAAATGTTTTTAACAACTAAAATAATAAATATAGTTAAAAATTTAGCTAAAAAATTAACTAATTATTTCAATTAAAATAATTGAATGCATACAATTTTAGTTTATTCCATGTATATATGATTTTTAAATTTTATTTGTCTATGTATATACACACACATATATATATGGTTATAGTTATGTGAATATAGTTTGTAATTGTCTTAATATTCACTCATTAGCATAATGGATTATTCCTAATGTTATGGGTAAAATCCGGTCTTGCAAAGTAGACCGATAGAGGCTCAACAAAAGCAAAGTCCAAGCAAAAGGAGTCCAGCTCGCTAAGGCTAAGGATGCTAAGTCCTGGCTCACATACTCGATAACTGATCCTACACAAGCTTGCTTTGCTATAAGCGAACCCAATCTCGCCAAATGAAGGCTAGCAGCATCCCCAAGCTAAGGGTCTTGGCTCGTGAGATGAGGCACATTGCCCAGCCAAAAGGTTCAATGAGACAGAGCACAAGACAAGTTTACATCAGTTCACAGACAATGGACCCACCTACAAAAAGTAACCTACAGAAAGTGACCTACAGAAGTCAATTTGTAGGAGTTTATATTGTTTTGTACATTTAATATTGATGTAACTTATTTACAGCATGTAAAATTACATTTGTAACCTCACAGCCTCTATAAATAGGAGGAGGAGGAGGATTCCTTATAAGATAAGCTAAGAGAGCTATACTAAAACTCTATAAAATTTTCTTCAGATTAATAAAAGTTACCGTGGACGTAGGGAACAATACTGACTGATTTTAGTTGAACCACATTAAAAATATTGCATGCCATTATCGTTCTTCCTTTTCACCATCTTCATTATCTTCTTCATCTCTCATTTTATTAACCGAAAAGTAGTTTGAGGTTCAAGAACCAATCTCAATGGATAGGAATTTGGCAGAACCAGATTTCATCGTCAATAGTTTGGCACTAAAGGAAGGGCCCATTTGCATTCAGATTTCCTGATTCTATATAGCTACAATGGTAAGAGAAAGAATCACCAGGAGTTCAAACACTCCAGTTGTTCAGCTAGCAGACATTCCTACTATCGAAACTCATTGCTAGCCTACTGCTACCTCTGAAACCAAAGAGGTGCAAACACCTCACCAACCCCAGCCAGTGCTTGATGACATGGTAAGAGAATTGGTTGAAGCTATCAAAGCGTTGGCACAAGGACAGACCTAGGGTACACAAAGGCAAGAGGCCAATTCTATAGAAAATCCTTTAGAGGAGAATATCCTGACAACTATCTCTAGGAGACTCCACAAAGATGGAAAGTTGTACAAAAGCTTATACAAGTCCCCAGTGTGAGATCTCACTAAATTCTACAAGCGAGCTACCAAGCAAATAAGATGGGAGGAAACCTTCAGCGCAGAGGAACTCAGACATAAAGGTAAGATGGCCAACGCCCCTCAGAGCAAAAAGAGGAGTGAAGAGAATCAGAATAATGATCCCAGTAACCAGCCTGTAAAGAGGACCAAGAGTATGTGACCCCAACATCGAGGTCACCACAAAAGCTACAGCATCCTATCTGATACACAAGATATGATTTTTGCTATAGAAAGGGGCAGGGAAGACTTTGGGAAGCCCAAGCCCATGAGAGCCCCTAGCAAATTTAAAGACTCAAGTAGATTCTATGCTTAGCACAACGCAGTCGTACACACTACCTCGAAGTGTTGAGCATTAAGAGATGCCATAGAAGACCTCATTAAAAGAGGTTGCTTGTGAGATTATTTGGTCCAACCTTCTGGACAGCAAAGTTAGCAAACTCAGCGAAGCACTGATTGAGAGCAAGAGCCTTCCATTAGAACTATATTTTGATTGTGTAATGTTATACTGAAATTAATGAAAAGCTTTTGAATTTTTTGAATTATCCAATGGAATGTTGTACAGAAAGAGAGTTATTCTATATTGATTCAATATCATTCCTGATTGACCAGTTGAAACGTAAAGGCACCCTTTTTTTGGGAAGAAGGAGGGCAATGACCCTTACCCCAATGGGACAAAATCATATGGATACATCCAAGGGTGAAACAGTACAAAGCCTACCCTGTTGGTACATCCACAATGGATGCATTCAAAGGTGAGACAGTGCAAAGCCTACCCCATCAATACATCTAAAATGGACAACATTTAAGGGTGAGATGGCGCAAGGCCTACCCCATTGATACTTCCAAAACAAATAACACTTTGCATGCAGAGACACCATTAAACACTCAAATCCAATGAAGAGCTATGAACTTGCTAAGGCTCGATGGCGTTGAGATAAACTTGATTACCTATCTAAGCAACAAGATTATTGTGGGACTAAGCAACAAGATTGTTGTCTCACTGAGCAACAAGATTATTGCTTCACTGAGCAACAAGATTGCTATCCCACTGAGCAATGAGATTGTTGATAAAGTCAAATTCATACCGCATACTGAGCAAAAAGATTGTTGTGGCGTAGTCTATAAGACGCAGCTCTCATGTGACCAAATGCTCGCAGCTCGCATGCGACCCCTTTTTCCAGGTGTAGCTTACATGCGACCTGCCTAAATATTACTTATTGACTATAAGGGCACTCAAATGCTGAGATTTATTATTAATTGAATATGGCTGATTGGCCATTGATCGCGGTTTGTCAAGCCGTCAAATTAGTAATTTATAAACTGAAGTTACCTAAACTAACTTATAGCATAGACAACCCAGGTCGAACCCAAGAACCATTTTAGGATGATGTTATCAATGATATTAGGAGTTGTAGATGGGGGGGTTGGCAGAAATTAAACCTATAACTACACTAACAAAACAAAAACAAAAATAATAACAAACACAATGCAACTAGCCAAAGGAACCAATCAACTTAAGATTAATGAATCCTTGGTCACTTAAGATTCATTTAATTGATGAAAATCATAACAAGAAGCCTTGAAATGATTAATGAATCTATTCTAAGTAGTCAAGATTCAACCAAGAAGCAAACACATCAAAAGCTCAATGCATTGCTAGTTTTCCTATTCTCTTCCTAATGTAGAT
>JANHAO010028588.1:0-10586 GCA_026873985.1 Saraca asoca
AGCTATAATTCAATTATGATACACCTTCCTATTGGTGTGAATCTATTGTTTATATCAAATAGAAAATAAGATAGTCTGGAATCCTTTGTATAAAAATGTTAAGATTCAATAACTATGCCATTATGTTATTTAGTGGAATGCACCAGAGAAGATCAAAGGCCTAAAGTACGCACTAAAATTTTAAATCTACCATTCCCATGCCTTCTACTATTTCTATCATGCTAAATGTGTAACTAGCACCCCTATGCTTGTTTCAGTTACCAATAAAATCATGGTTCTCATTTTGACTCAAGGTTAAGTTAATATGCAACTTAAATCATTTTGACTCCAACTTAAATCACCATAATCCAACAAAACATTAGATTACATGCAAATAAAAACAACAAATAGATTTTGAGATTAAAACATACCTTGAATAAAATGGTGTAAGGAGGAAGATGCAAAGCTCCACGCGAAGGGAGAAGGAGGTCGAAGGAGGAGGGAGCTCGTCGGACTTGCCAGAGTTCGACCGGTCGAAGAGAGGTAGACGACGAAGAAGAAAACACTAAGAGAGAGAGAGAGAGAGAGAGAGAGAGAGAGAGAAAAAAAAAAGCTAGGGTAAAAATCAGGCAAAGCTTCTTGAGAAGACAGGAAAAAAGAGGGGGGCCGGTGACCAACTACCTGCTGGGCTGGTTCCCCTAAAAATTTTCAAAATTGGCCCCCATACTTTGTATGAATTCAAAATCCACCCATCAAAACCAATAACCTTTCAATTTAGTCCTTGAAAAAGTTTTTCATTTTAGTCCTCCATTCCGTATTGTAAATTGCGATCGAAAAATTCGATCACTAAAGGTTCAAGACCTAATATGGCCACTGAAATATTCGGTTGCAAAAATTTTTCCAAAAAAAATTTAAAATTTTCACTGTTTGCTACTACACAGCCACCGAATAGCGACCAAAATTTTTGCCACTGAAATATTCGGTTGTTGATTCGGTCGCTAAACCATAAAATATTTTCAAATTTTTTTCTTAGCCATTCAGTCACAAAGTAGTCACAATTCGATCACAATTAGCGATCAAAAAATTTTGGTCACTATTTTTGGTCGCCAAATTCCTTTTTTTTTATAGTGATTCATTATAAAGTGTTCTAACAACACATTACTTAACAATAACATGCACATCCAAATGTAGTCTTAAAGTACGTCATTAGTAATAAAGTGTTTCAATGACATATTGTATACCAATGACTCACACGTAGGAATGTAAACTTTTGGGGAATATATTTCTTCATGCATTAAGCCCACGACAAAATTGGGTCCCAACGTGGTGGATAAAACAACCAAAAACCTCTGCTTTCTCACACATGCAAAATGACTTATAGACAAAACCATTTATGCCACAAATTTGGTGCCATAGCTCCACCGAGCTGTCAAACACACCATATTTCTGGCCCTTCAACATAACATAGTAAGACTTATCGAATCCCAAATAGTGCAATATGTCAAAAGGCTTTTTTAGTTCAAAGTTGGCAACTTCATCATTGGTTACCTTCTCACCCTTATTGTTACATGACATCTGGACGTGCGATACCTTGGATCTGTTTGCTCATCCCACACTCTAAATTTAAATATCACATATTTTACAAACATTACTATAACTATTGAAATACATACGTGAAAAGATATGTACATTTTAACCAATGAAATTAGATATTAAAATACTTACAATAAAAGAAATTACATTGCAACCACTATTTAAATAAGGAATTATTACATTGTTATTAATAATGCCTACAGCTTTCTCTTGACATAGCAACACGATTGGCACAATGCTTAGGTTATGACTAACATAACAATACAAAGTAAACCTTCATCCTTCTCCCTTTTCTCTATCCCATTGTTCTTCCAAGTCCATCTCATTCCAAATACGAGGAGATCCTGGCTAGCTCTTCTCTCCTAGTCTAGAATAATCTGGCAACAATGTGAGGCTAGCAACTTGTGGCTAGTAATCTTGGTTGGGTAACAACCACTACATACCTCAATATGCACTTATAAGAAAGTCCATATGATAAATGGGGTGTATGTGCTGGTGGAAGTCTATACGAATAATGTGACATGCTACAAGAGCATGTGAGCATGGAAAGTATAGGTGCTAGAATTTTCTGTAGCTATATGTCCTTTAGATGAGGTTAACAATTTGTGTTACCTCCTTTATTGATGTGTGCATCAAATTTTGTCTTCACTTGAAATATTACATTGACCTTGTAATACAAAGTATACCATCAATTGATAGAAGGTACTTTGCACCAATACAATGATAGGCAAAACCTATGCTCTTTTGAGAACACCATTTATCGCCTCTACTAGGTTAATTATCATATCTCCAAAGCATCGCTTGACGTCAAATGCTTGAGCCCACTTTTCTTTCAGAAATGCCTCCCCCTAATGTCCTACCTCATTGTTCAAGGACCATAACTTGGTTAGTCTAAAATCATACTTCCTTGGCTGCTACCCTGTAATAATGATTACAACAATTAAAATAATACATGTGAACTTAACATAAGCAAATACAGTAGTAAGAAATGGTCACACATGTTTGGAACATGTCTCTTAAGGGTTGTATTCTTGAAGTGCCTATTGAAGTTACTAGTCAGATAGTGGATACAAAATTGATGATGACCACGAGGCAACTGCCATCCAAGGGATTCATCATCAACTAGCACAATAATCTCATCATGGCAATCAAATATCAAGCATAGTCCATCAGCATTGGTAGCATGCATTTGTATCATGCCCAAGAACCATAACCAACTAGATATGTTCTCTATTTCAACAATTGCAAAAGCAATTAGCAATGCTTTGTGATTCTCACCTTGTGTGGTTGTAATCAATAGGTTGTGCTTGAACTTTCCATATAAGAAGGCTCCATCAATTTGTAATATTAGTTTATGAAAGTGTATCAATGCAAGGTTTAAATGCCTAAAACAATCTCTTGAAATTCATATTGTTATAGTCAAGATATTGCCCTTGATATAAATCTTTAGTTTGTAATTATACAATGGTCTCTGGGTTCACTTGTTTTATTACCACCAACCACCTCAATAACTAGCAGTGCAAGTCATCTCAGTCACCAAATATTTGGTTAATAGCTTTTTATTTTCCTAGCCAAGGTTTCTTGTAGGAAACTTGGTAAGAGAACTATGATTTTATCATTTGTATTTTCTCAGCGATGAAAAGGTTCATTGTGGTTCTTAGTTGCTCAATATAGCATTAGGCAATAAAATCAAAGTCTAATTGCTTGTGATCTTGTGACATGCTAGTAAAGATATAGGTATGGGGGCCACTATATCTTTTGTGCATTGCATATCTAAATATGATGGTTACGACTCTCGGGTTCTGTAATTTTGATGTCTACTAATTGAATATCATTTCAAAGCTAGCAGGATATCTTCTTTGATATGAAATTTCAAATCAGCATAAAACTCCTAGCCATCAGTCCGAGTGGGATTTTCAAGTAGTTGATGTTCACACTTATCCAGTGCTTCCCAATTGACGTACGAAACATGTGATGATGAAGGTATATATGGTGGTAATGATTTAGCAAGCCGCTCCTCGTCCTCCTCATCTTTATGGCCATCTAATGGCAGTTTATCATCATCCTTAACATCTTTGTGCAGGTAGTTGATGCTGGGTGGGTCCAGATATTGCTTGTCCTTACCTTGCATTACAATGCAAACCACACCATGATTTAATGGACCACCAATATTATGGATAGTGTGATAGTAACTTTGTTGAGAGAACATTTCCATGAGTTAAGAATTCAAATCTATTACCTCATGAGCATTATTTCCAAGTTAAGATGTCATATTAATCTCTTCATTTTTTGTATTCTCCATTTCAAACTCAACATACAATTCCAGTGCACCAAGGCTAGGAAATTGTTCATGATAGCAAAACATAATGCTCACATCATCATTGTCAAACAATCTAAACCCTTAGTAACACATAATATGGTGACACAATGTAGGAAATCTATATGTAATGAATGATATATGACTCCCAGCTCCTACTTTCAATTTTGACAAAATTTTTCACTTAATATCATTTAATGTTGTATTTTTATTTAACTAAAAGGCTCTTGGATCTGAACATTCAAAGGTTAACCTTCATGACCATCATACATTTTCCCATTATCATAAATAATTATAATCAATGGTCTAGGCATTTTTAAATCTAGACAATCATCATAAAGTTAGTATGAAATAATAGGGTAATATGTTAAAAATAACTATCTTTTCTTTAAAAATAAATATTATGAGAATTAATACATGTTTTCCATTAAAAAAAACATTAAATCAAGAATATCATTTTCAAGATAGTATAGAAAACAATAACAACAATAAAATATCATACAAAGACTAAATATGAAAGAAAGTATTATTTTGGTAAACCTTATTCAAACCATCAATATGTCATTCACAAAACCCTATTTCACTAACAAAGCATACATATAATATCTCTTCTTTTACAAATATAAAGCGCACATATAAAATAAAAAATATATATTATTAAACATACATGCTAAACATATAAATTAATATCATGAAAAAAAAATAGAACATAGCATGCAAAGGCTGAAAAACAAATGACATATATATATATATATATCTTTTTTACAATAAAATTAAATAACACAAGCCTTACTACTTAAACAAATTAAATAAAAATGTACAAAAAAAATTAAACACCTAATTTAACTTAAAAAGTGTATGTATAAAATCACAAAAATAAATTATCACACAGTAGTCTATAGTATATATAGATTTATGATTAAGCAAATAGAATGCAAAGCCACATTAAACAATAACTAGTATAGTTTTCAACAAATTCTACAATGTAAAATTCAACTATAATATTGTATTTCATTTACCTGTTGCAATTGCATTGCTATTTTTTTTTTTTTTGTTATGTTATATTATTTACAATATAAGTAGTCTTGCATTTATATCTAAAAACTTGTACTCAAAAACTCAAATATCCTAAATTTTATAATTGACATATTAAATTTATATGCCTCAAATATCATATTAAATAAAAAAAAGGTATATGTATCTAATTTGAAGAACAAAATGAGTTTCTAATTGCCCAAAAAAACATATTACAGATATCTTCATTTTGAATAATAGAATTATATAACACAAGCCCTTGATATTTCAACAAATCAAACATAAATATAAAAATGGAAAAATAATATCAAATCTGACTTATAATATGCAGTACTAAAATTAGGAAAAAAAAAATCATCATATATACTTAGTAAATAATATATTATCATCAATAAAAATTTAAAATATTACAATACTAATTAAACAAATAAAATGAAATTATACAAATTAGTGAGTGATTTAACCTATAAAATTATCTCATAAGGTATTTTTGCACCTACTACAGTTCAACAATGTCTTAGCAAATGGTGATGAAGAAAATCTTTTAAAATTGAGAAGAAATAAGTGAAGAGTTTTAAAATAAATAAAAGTGAGGTGGGGTGTTTTTTGGGATAGAAGGGAAGAAGAGGTTATTCATAAGAAATAATAAAAACTTTTAAATTAAATTTTTTCAAATGGATACTAACATATGAGAGAATATCATAATATTTTTTTCAAACTGGATAAACATTTCTACATCCAACATTTACGCTTTTTAGTTTGAAGAGACATGACACGGCAATAGATTATATGACAAACATTAGTAACACTAACATTTACATTGTGCTGCACAATGTGTGTTAAAAAACTAAGTAGTGTTGATAGAAAACTAAGCAACATTGACATTACCAACATTTTACCACTGTATGCTTTAATTGAACATCATGCTAAAAAATAGTTTGAAGCTGGCATCACAAAGAAAAATACTTTCCTATTTAGCCTCAACTGTGGCAAAAAGCCGAATATCTCTCTCAAGGCCAATGTGTTCTACCTACTATCCAAGTTTCTGACTTTTACGATTATAAACATGTGTCAAAATAATATTACCTCTTTAATTTCTGATCTTTCTCATAGGTTCCCTAAACCACATTGTTACTTTTTCATATGTCAGTTAGAAAATTGATGTGGAATATTCTAACATACAATGTCACTCTAATAGACACCAATTTCTAAACCGATGTGATTTGTGTGACATAACCGATGTGTAAGTGTATTTTTATAGTAGTGATTGCCAAAATATTTCTCCAAGAGCTATGCCTTCAATCACTATCAAGATGATCTTTAAAGCTATGAGTTAATTTGCAACCTAAAACATTTTCTTAAAAAAAAAAAAAAAAAACCTAATGAGTTTCAATGAAACCCAGTAAGTAAATCGCTTATTACCTAAATAGGTCATTTTAACAACCAAGTGTTCATGCACTCAATTCATGAGAATTTCAATACCTAATTGCGAAGCAATATGCTTCACACCATTTCATTTGCAATCCACTCATAAACACTTTCAATGACTAATTGTAAAATAACATGAATCACACCATTCCATATATAATCAACTCATAAGCAATTTCACTAACTAGTTATAAAACAACATGAAAAAAGTCACTCCAAGTTGGAATTGGAACCATAAATCACTTTCATTTTGTAACTTCATTTATTTACACAATTTCATTTTTAATCTCAATCTCCTATCTCATTATCTCTCCAAACGATTAAACTCCCTTTATCTCTCCAACAATTCAATGGCTATTGTTTCTCATGTTCAATTTTCAATTGCATCAGGGAAGTGACATAATGAATTATTCTCAAGGATCCAATTTCCAAATTAGACACAATTCAACAAGACAATCATATAATAACCCAACTTTTAGACATACAATCTATGAAAAGAAAACAATTCTATTCTCTTGCTCACTTTTATGAGCATAGCAATAACAAATTTTCAAATCCTCAATATTCTTACACTTTAAAAATTATGAGATCACATATTTCCATACTTCAATCAAAGACCCACCTACACTTCAACACTTCAAATGAACACATAATTCCACACTCTTTCTTTCCAATTAGATATACAATTTGTATTCACATTTCAATATATTAGTAAAACAATTCAACTTAATTAAGTCATAAATTAATATATGTTCAAGCCTATTTTAGTTATAAAAAAATCAAACATCTTACATACATGGAAAAAGTGAGTGATTTACTCACAAATACATAGGCTATTTCCACTACTCATTTCACATGTAGTAGCATTCCAACATATCACCCTAGTTTAACCCAATTATTCAATCTCATATGGTAACATATATTTCAAATTTGCACTTTATTAAATCTCATTAACATATTATTTAAATATAAAAGGAAGTGAGCTATTTACTCACTTTCCATATTCAAGCAAATCACATTCCATTTTTCACATGGTTTTTATATTCAATCAATTTACATGCTACAACTTCAACATATTCATTCATTTAGTTTAACTAGGTCAAAGTCATAAGATAGAGCATTTTTAAATCTACATTCACTAATACTAAGTTGCACATAACATAAAGGTATAGGCAAGTGGGCAATGCACTCACCTCAACTCTTGTCCCTCCTTGGCGTTCAATTTTTCCCAAGCAAAATGTCAACTTGGTAGATGGGCTCTAATCTTGTAGTTGAACATAGTTTCAACACCAAATCAATCCCAAACACCTATCTATGGCATCCTAATCAATTCAACTAACTCTACCTTAGCATAAATTCTAAAATCACTATAGGTTTTAAAATATGAATTCAACTATAAGAACACTTACCTAAAATTTTTGGGAAATTGCAACTACACCATTTTCCACTTGTTCAATGGAGGATCCTTTTCAATTGTTGTCATTTACAAGCAAAATTCCATATTTTCCCCAAAAATTAAGGTTAGGGTTTCAAGCCACCATCTTAAATCACAAAAAAAAATTTGCATAAAACTTTAAATTAAATGTAGAAAAAGGATCACCCAATCTAAGGGAAGGTACGATTAACTCGAATCAAACTGGGTCACCACCATTGGTGGACTAGAAGTGTATCAGTCATTGCTCTGTGTTACTAGACTCACCAATGTTGTTGACCACTTGAGTTGCATCAGCTAGTGCTACTGGTTGTGGCACCCAATGATAGCGTTGCTCATAATAACACATGGAGATGACATTAGCCAATTGAAGTGAAGCTCTCCCTCTCCCTCTCCCATTGTGTTAGTTCAACAAAGAGGGAATACAAGAATGGACTAGCCCATTTTTTCTCCATAAGTGTGTGTTTTGATTGAAAAATTAAAATAAAGAAGGCATAAATAAAGGAGATGGGAGACAATCATAAAAGTACAAGAAGACTATTTCATTATTTTATTTATTTATTTTTAATAAATGAATGTAAAACAAAAGTAAAGTAAAGATATAAAGGTCTGCATAAAAAGACAGTTTAGAAAGCTGGGAAAACCTTGTTATGCATATATGATACCCTTCTTTCCATGAATTAAATATGTTCTATCCTACAACAAAGTTAAATGTATCATTGTAAGATTGCAAAACTACTATTTAAAGTTTTAGAACACTTATTACACTAAGAGCATAAATATTATCATAAACAAGACTTTATTATTCACTAGTTAAAATAGATAAGTAAAGGGGATGGATTTAAGGAGATTAGAGGTAAAAGTACAGCAATGGAACTAGCTTGTAAATATGGTTGCTTTGAGTTATAAAGTAGGCACCTTAGACAAGGGTTTTGAGCAAGATAAAAGGAACAGAGGGTCAAAAGGTTCAAGAGGATCCAAGCTTCAGGCCTAAGTGATATTCATGGTATCTAATATCTCTTGGTCATAAAGGTCTAGATTGGTCTAAGTGTGTCTAAAAGTCTCTAATAGCTATGAGATCTAGAGATCTAGGTTAGTGATAGTGGGGATCCTACTTATAGGATCTTAGTTGTTTAAGGGATTTAATAAGGGCAATGTAATGGTCTCTTTATTAGACTTGTATTTATGGGAAACGATGGAGAAAGTTTAAGGATGATGACAAGTTTAAGGAGGTACTTATGGGATAAGGCATTTAAGGTTATTTAAAGTGGACTAAATTGGTGGGATACTCTCCAAGTCAGATTTCTAGAAGCTTTGAATACTAGGGGCTCAGTGTTCCTAATGAAAGTTCTAAGAAAGGTTGTTACATCTCCTGCAAAAAAGCCAGAGTCCTAAAGAAAGCTTGGCAAGGAGATATGCTCCCTTACTTGCCCTTGCTTCAGGGATCTATAAGCAAGAAGTTAAGTTTGACATGCTCAAATCCCTACATTTTTGTAGACGCAGCCTTACTCCAATCCTACCATGCCATATTCATGAGAAGTTCTTAAAGAGCTTGTGGGGAAAGGTGATACCCATCCCTATAGTCCAAGTCAGTCATTTACCATGATTGAAAGCATCGCTAGTTGGCACAATGCCTCTATACCATCTTATTAGTTTAGAATTTTGCAATAAACCACAGGCACGCTGACACAGGAACCATTTGCATGAGTTGGTCATGAGACTAAGAGAGTTTAGCTTTTAATGATAATAACTAATCTGGCGATTGTGATGTAGTTTAGCATTAGAAGCTGATTACGATAATTGGTTTTGAGACTGAGAAATGGTTTAACTTTAGAAGTTAATTGCGATAGTTAATCCAGAGATTGAGGAGTGGTTTAGCTTTAGAAGCTAATTATGGTAATTGGTCTAGAAACTAAGAGTGAGAAGTAGTTTAGTTGTAGAATTTGATTTTAGAGGTAGCAGCTAGGCCTTGTAATATTAGCATAATAAGTACACCACTACAAGAAAAATGGTCAATACCTTCGGATTTTCCTACAAATTTTGGCTTAAAATCCGTAGGTAAGACATTTCCTGCAGATTTTCCTATGGAAAAAAATCCACAAGTATAACGTTCGTGGAAATTTTTTTCCTATAGATTTTAAATCTGCAGGTATTTTGCTGATGATATTTCCGCAGGAAACCACACAAAATCCACAGGTAATTTCTCCACACATGGGCAGATTTTGGTGGAAACTTTCTACGGATTTTCCTGCGGATTTTTATTCGCAGGAAAGAATTCGTAGGTAAATCTGCAAGAAATATCCACAGCTAATTCTACAGGTGACCTTTCGTAGGTAAATCCACAAGAAATTTTCATAGCTAATTCCACAGGTGACCTTTTACAGGTAAATCCACAGGAAATTTCCGCAGCTAAATCTACAGGTAAAATTTCATAGAAAAAAATAAAAAATAATAATTATTTAAGCGTAATATTTGTTAATCACCTATATTTTCATAACAACGCATTTATAATACTTCAAATATGAAAACACATTACAAACTAAATATGTCAATAAGTAATATTAAAATCCAAAAATAAAAATACAAAATGTTAATTGTCAATATGCATATATCCTAAACATCTTTTCCATCTCCATCCTTATCTTCATTATCATCGTCATCCTCATCATTAGATGTTTCAAAACGTCCAATTGGTTGAGTTGGAGATTGAGCTCGAGGAGAAGAACCTAAAAATCCCAAATGTTGCATCAATGCTTGTACATTTTTATTTGTCTCTTCTAATTGGGCTTTTATTTCCTCCTT
>JANHAO010028589.1:0-10565 GCA_026873985.1 Saraca asoca
ATTATAAATTCATATTGTTGATTTGAGAAAGTTTTGTGCATTGATGTTGTGTTTGTGTTGCATGATAAGGCTTGTAGGGGATTTCTTGAAGGAAAGGGCTTCCTAATGGTGACCTTCTACGCCGGTCACGGACCTCGGGTTTGGGTCGTGACAAATTCACTGGTAAAAGCCATCAACTACAATTTGTTATGCCATCATTTGGACTATTGTCTTTTCATTTCATCTGCGCCTGCCCATGTCATCATTTTTGTGTTTAATGTGCATATTTTTCATGGCCATTAGTATGGCAACGACAAAGCCTTACTTTTCACTGGACCGTTAGATCAAGGGCAGTTAATCAATCTCTTCATCTAACGGTGAGGCTAATCAAGTTATATATGGTGAGAAAAATCATTCCTTCCCTCTCACTTGTTGTTTTTTGAAATCATGTGCTTTAGTTTCTTGCTTGCTATTTAAGCTCTCATCCAGTCACTGCCATTCTTCACCCTTTTTACTTCACCAAGTCTGCAACAGTAACCTTTGGGTTCAATTTTGTAAGAGATTAATCATGCTCATCGTACTCTCTTCTGGATTCTCTTTTCTGGATCCATCTCATTTCGTTAATTCAATAAGTTTTCTAAACAGAATCTTGCTTCTAAGCTTCTATTTTTTGTGATTATTTTGCTTTATGGGTTTCTGATATCTAGTGGTGTAGTTCAGTAATATGCGCTCATTAGTAGTTAGGAAATTTTTTCCTACTAATCAGTTCTATAATGTGTTTGTTTGCATGCTTGTCATTGTTTGTAAGGTGAGCATGTCGTCTATCTGATAAAATGCCTATAGGTCTTGAGGTCTCAAATTATCAAGTTTAGCCTTTTTCTATTTCCTTAGTTTTAGTGACTTGATAGGTTAGTTGGTTGAGCCCCCCATGTTTTCAATGGTTTAGGTTTTAGATGTGGTGATATGTGGCATGTATGGCCTGCTACATAAGGTTTTCCCTATTAGCTTTAGCTTCTAGGTATGATTTACTTTTAGCGACTTGATCATTTCTCCTTTTGTGTAGATGACAGGTAATAGACGTCGAGGTCACCAGGTGTGGAGTGCCGAGGATTCTGACTTTCTAGCCCGAAGTGGGGAGCTGATACATTTTACAGATGAAGTGACCTCTGGGAGTAGTGAGGTTATCGAGAGATTTGCTGCTCGTCTTGATCCTACTGAGGGTCAATAGGTAGTTGAGAGTGAAGGGTCCCCAAACCACACAGTGTTCAAGCGCCACCCTTCAACCATTAAGCTTAATGAGCTTAGGTATATAGTTGACACATACCATTTGCCTTGGGCTATTGCGTTATGGCTCTTTCTCTTGATGACCATGCGACTTATCCCCCTTTAGGATTTGTCGCTATTAGCTCCCATCATCTTGCTACTGGGCTTAGGTTCCTGATCCATCCTTATCTTGTAGAATTGTTTAATAAATTGAAACTTTCCCTCTTTGAGCTCACACTAAATTCGTATTCTCACCTCACCTCTCTCACTCTCTTATACCTTAAGAATAATCTCCCTCCTCCTTCGGTTAAGGTTCTTTGCTATCTGTTTAGCATCAAGAGTGTGGGCCAAAATGATGGAATTTACTACTTGACAGCTCGTCAAACCAAGCTCAAGAGGATCTTACCATAAGGTGATGCTAAAGGCAAGTCCAATGTGGGAACTATAAATCCCACTAGTTTTATGTTTCATACCCTTCTCTACATCATCTTCGTAGTTTTGGTTTCATCCTTACTCTTGGTAAGTGAGTTAAAGACGTGTGAGCTTGTATGAATTCATATTTTATTCTCTAGTTTTGACTTTCTGTTTCATTTTACAGATGGAGTTGGCAAGGAGAAACTAACATTAGAGGTTGGGGAGGTTGAGGTGTTGGGCTAATTCATTGTTGTAGACAATCTAGAGAATGATCTCAAATTCGACGAGGATCTCCTATGTTTGCATAAGCTTGCTCCAACTTTAAATGTTGAGCTTACTAGAGACATCAGAGCCTGCTGAACTAGGGAGGTCGGTCTAGCAAATTTTGAAGAGTACGAAAATATGTTAAGACTCAATCTCCAAATGCCACAATCTTTTCACTATGCTCAGTCTACTGTTGCTGTTATGACTTCATCGACTCCTACTGTTGTTATAGCCTCTACCGCTATAAGTCAATCTTCTCTATCCATGGCAGTAGTATCCTTACAAATGCTGGCTCTTACCTCGCATCTTGAAGTGGTCGAGGCAGTCAAGGAGGTTGCATCCCCATTTGCTCCCCCTACTAAAAAACAAAGAGTAGACAAGGGGAAAAAGTTTGCTATCATTGTAAAGGAGGTGGTACCTGAGATCGAGGCCAAGGAGCGACTTGCTGATCTTGGCCCAAAGTCAGAGGAGTACTTCGACTTCCTCCGAAAGAACATTGAGTTGATCCTAAGGCCTTGTAATAGGGCCAAAGTATTGGAGTTAGAGGAATCCTCGGGGGAAGAATTTATAAGCTATGCAGCTCGTCATGTCTTGCTAGTAAGTAAAGTCCTTTCAACTTAGTTCTCTTATCTTTTTGTGATTCTAACTCAATCATTTGATTTTTCAGGGCTTGTTGTTAACAATAAAGCTAAAGAAAATGCTTCGAGTTTGGGACAAGGGAAAGAAAAAGCTTAGGAGTGACCTAGCTGCTGTAACTGCTGAGGTGCTAGAACTGAAGGAAAAAGCTAGAGACATTGAAATAGCCAAAGAAAAAGTCGAGGAAGCCTTGTCTCACAAGGTGGCAAATTGCAAAGTTGTCACATCCAGCCTCAATAAAGTGGTTGATGAGCTGATGAAAGTAAAGGGCAAATTGGATGCGATAGTGTAACAGGCTAAGGCTACTGAGAGGAAATATAAGGCAGCTAGGGATAAAGTTGCTTTGGCAAAAGAGGAGGTTATGTGAGCTAAGGCGAAGACTGTCGTGCTAATTGTGAGAACTAAAGAAGAGGCAACATCTGAGGCCACCACTGGCTTCTTGTTCACCTTGTGGGAGAAGCATCCAGAGATAGATTTTTCCTTTTTCAATGGGAATGTCCTTGAGTTCATTAAGGGCTTCAAGGAGGATGTGAAAGCAGCTTCTCCTGATAGGGGTTCGTAGTTAGCAGGTGGAACTTTTCTGGATCGGAATCTAATCCGAAGAGGAAGTGGCTTACAGGCCATGAAAACTACTGGTGATCAAACAGCAGATGACCTACTTGCCCCAGATATGGACCTTCATGCCCAGAACACAACTTCTAAGGGCCAATCTTCCCCGTAGGCTATAGTTTGTAGTAATATTTAAATGTAATTATGAATTTTAAGACATAAATTCTCCTTATTGAGGGAATCTTTAATGAACTTATAATATTCATGCTCTATTCTTGCTTTATTCATCCAAATTTCCATAGTTATTTATTCAATAGTTTATAAACGATATTATGAATGAGTTCCTGCAAACCATGACTTAACGAACATTAGTTAAAATGAATGTCCAGTAGGTCAATCAACCTCATCAAACTGATGACTTTAGTCATGGTCAAGATGAATGCATAAGTGCGATGCCAAGTAGTAGGTTGCATGCGATGTCAAATAGTAGATCGTATGCGGTGCCAAATAGTAGGTTGCATACAGTGTCGAATAGTAGGTCATATATGGTGCCAACTAGTAGGTCGTATGTAGTGCTAAGTAGTAGGTCCCATGCGATGCTGAATAGTAGGTCGCATGCGGTGCCAAGTAGTAGGTCGTATACGGTGTCGAATAGTTAGTCACATACGGTGCCAAGTAGTAGGCCGTATGCAGTGCCGAATACTAGGTCATATGTGGTGCGGAATAGTTGGTCGCATACGGTGCCAAGTAGTAGGTCATATGCGATACCAAGTAGTAGGTCACATGCGATGCCGAATAGTAGGTCGCATGCAGTGCCAAGTAATAGGTCGCATGCGGTGCCGAATAGTAGGTTGTATGCAATACTGAATAGTAGGTCGAATGCAGTGCCAAGTAGTAGGTCACATGCGGTGTAGAATAGTTGGTCGCGTACAGTGCCGAATAATTGGTCACGTGCGGTGTCGAGTAGTAGGTTGCATGTGGTGCCGAATAATAGGTCGCGTGTGGTGTCAAGTAGTAAGTCGTATGCGGTGCCAAATAGTTGGTTGCATACGGTGAAAAGTAGTAGGTCATATGCGATGCTAAATAGTTGGTTGCATACAATGCCAAGTAGTAAGTCACATACAGTGCTAAATAGTAGGTCACATGTGGTGCTAAATAGTAGGTTGTATGTGGTGCCAAATAGTTGATCGCATACGGTGGCAAGTTTTTATAAGTTCATCAAATTGAATGCCTTTTTTAGATTAGAGGGTGAGTGTTCGCTTCTAGATTAGAAGGGCGAAAGCTTACTTTTGGGATAGTATTCTATTGAAAATTTATCCAAAAATTAGTAAACAGTCATAAAAGTTTAGAAACATCAATAGTCTTATCAATCTCAAAACAATGTTACAGGACTAGATAAGCAATATTCAAATTCACTGATCATATGGGCAATGATGTTCAACATCTCGTGGCTCTCTACCAGAAATCACATTAATCTTCCTTCCTTTTATCCATAGCTTCACTTCATCTTTGTAGCAGCATCAAGCTGTGTGCTAATCGCTTTGCACACATCCAATTCCATTAAGGTCATGAATCTAATAGTGAGTGTCCTAGTAGATGTGACCATGTCCAGGTCATTGATTGCAGGTTGCCCCAGCACCACATTATACACTGAGGGATGGTCGATGGTCAGAAAGTTTGCCAAGATGGTTACTTGGCGGCCCAAATCTCCAAGGGTAATGGGAAACCTAATTTGCCCCACTGCCAGTATTGCATCTCTTGTAAAGCTATAAAGGGGCCTTGAGGAAGGCTTTAGTTTATCTGCACTTAGTCCCATCTATTCAAAACATCCTTTGTACATAATGTTCACCAAGCTGCCTATATCGATCATGATTCTTCGTACCTCGATGTTACCAATTCTAGCTCGAATAACTAGTGCGTCGTTATAGGGGGAATGTACCCCTCATGCATCTTCTGCTATGAAGGTGATGCTATCTGAAGTCATCTTTGCTTTCTTAGAGGGACCTTTGAATCCACTGTGTCTCATAAACAGGATGTGATTTACTTCTCACATGTAACATTTGTGTAACCTATTTGAAATGCCTGCAATGTTAAGCCCACCGTGAATGGTAAATATAGTTCTTACCATTGGTGCCTCCTCTTGGTCAGGAGTCTGTTGTCATTGCTCCTGTGTTGGTTGATGTTCCACAGGTCACACCACATAATCCCTTAAATGACCTCTCTTGATTAAGTTCTCCATTGCATCCTTGAGTGTCCTGCATTCTAAAGTGTTGTGCCCGATTTCATCATAATAAACACAATACTTGTTCTTACTTCTAAACTAGTCAAGAGTCCTTATTTGGGCTTCCTAAAATCCTCCCTATCTTTTTCCATCGTAAAGATCCTTTCCTAAGTATCTGATAAGATGTTGTAGCTATCATGGTAAACTTTACGCTGAGTTTGCTTATTCCTAGCCTTCTTTGCAACCTAATTTTTGGTGTCACCATCTTGACTCTTCTTGCTATTCCTAATATTGTTCCTCTTTTTACTCTAGTTGGGGCTATTAGCCTTATCCTCGGATTTTTTAGGGCTAAAGGTTTCTTCCCACCTAATCTCTTTAGCAACTCGTTCGTAGAATTCACTTAGGTCCTTTACCAGAGACTTATATATACTCTCATATAGCTTCCCATCTTTGTAAAGTTCTACTGAGATCACTGTTAAAATGCTCTCATTTGAAGGATTTTCTACGTGACTGACCTCATGTTTGAACCGGGTAATGTAATCTTTCAGTGATTTATTCTTTTACCAAAAATTGTTGTGAGGTGGCAAGGTGGTGTGAGCTGCCTTTTTAGTGGCTTGTACTGGTTAATGAACCCCCTCTGGCATTCTTCCCAACTGTCAATGCTGTAAACTTTGAGATTCCTGAACCATGTTCGGGGCATGTCTCCTAGAGTGGCTAGGAAGACATGACATTTGACTAAAGGAGATCTATCTATACATTGAATGCATCCAAGTGGTCATATGGGTCATTATCTTTATTGTATAGTAGGAGAGTAGGAACTTTGAACCTATGAGGGAAAGGCTTTTTCTCAATCTCCCTGATGAATGACGTCCTCCCTTCATAACAATCTTGGTGGTCTTGAGCTCAAAAGCGTTGTTCTAACTACTCTACCCTCTAAAGCAGCTCCTTTATCATATGATCCTGAGCCTAAAACCATTGGCTGGAAGATGGTCGGCTCCTTTTTTTGTCGTAGGAGTGTTGATCTGAGATCCCATGCTTCCTCTGCTCATGACCTAGTGGAATTTGTTATAAAAGATGTCTTTGGTTGGCCTAGTTTAAGCCTTCAACTTGACGTAAATCCCTACATCACTGATGATCCCTTTCATTCTCCTCATGAGCTCGATAGACCTTCAACCTTGGTTGTGAGTTGGTAGAGCGAACTGAATAGATGTGCTAAAGTACTTCTCTAGTTGGTCTCTCTTCCTAAGCCCCATCCTATGTCCGTTGGAGAGCTTCTTCCTACGCAACACCCCCATTAAGCTCTTGTGAGCACTGGGCTTATGCCTGAGTCAATGCTCTAACTACTTTAGCTAACTCTCCTATAGTTTTTTCTAGTGCCTCATGACGCTAATGCCATGCTTGTATTGCATCAATAATATTGGGTTGGTGTGAGGCCACTGGGGGCATGTCGGTGGTAACACTTATGATGGAGACGTAAAAAATGCATGCCATGAGAAGGGCTGGATCCTTCTATTGTTCCATATGACCATCAGGTTAGTCAACTGTGGCATTCAAACTCCTGGCGATTCTTCCTCTAGCCATCAAAAAAAGTCAAGGGGAATGCAGTTTAGGGCCCTCCTTCTAGTGGCAAAATGTTGACAGTCGAATCCGATCAACCCAAGTTCAAAATCCCAAACTACAGATTGAATGTGAAGAGAGAAAGAGAGGAAGAACAAAGAAACACCAAAAGTTTTTAACGTGATTTGGCTAAAGTCAGTTTAACCCCTACGTCCATGACTTTTATTACTCTTTTGCTGAGTATTTTGTATCTGATGATTAATTGTGTCATGTACAATGATTTCATCCCTTTTATAATGGTTGGGGGTTGTAGTTTAAATGTAAATCTATAGTGATAAGTATCACGACTTGATTAGGATTATATAATGGATGACAGTTGATGGTTATAATAGACTCCCATCAAAGTAGGAAACTAAACGGATTTCCTTTGACTATTGGTTGTGGATGTGTGCTCTGATCTACGAGCTGAGCCTTGTTCTCAACGACCTAAGGTGGTTGCTTCGACCATTGTTGACCAACGACCTTAGCTCATATTTAGCGACCTGATGTCTTGATCCAATAACCTCAATCATGGGTGAGCTGAGCCCTTGTTAGCTAAGTCTGTCCATTGGGCTTTTACCAGCCCATTTACGTAATTCTAAAAATACCCACAATAGTTTCTGGAGAAAAATATAAGAAAAGAAAAATTCTTTGACCATAACTTTAACTCAATACATAAAAAAATATTGCACTCTACCTAACTCACAAAGTTGATAGCTTATTTGTCTTTGTCACTTTTTATTTGCATTACAAAAACTGAAACAAGCTATATTTATAGGCAAAACTAGACTAATCAGATAAGAATAAAATCTTTAACTTCATTTCAATAAATCAACATTATCTTCACTAAGTTTTATCTACTACATTCCAAAAATAAAGGCTTAAAACTTATTCCAACAGATTAACCTTATTTTTCACTAAGCTTTGTTTGCTACATTCCAAAGATAAAAACTTAAGGCTTATCTCAAACTCCAACCTTATTTTGTTAAAATTGAAGCTTCAATTTCCACAATTTAAGATTTCAACCTTTATCATTTTTTTCAAAATCTAATTTAAATTATTTTCAACATCATTATTATTGAATATAAATCGATTGAGCCCTTTAAACATCAATAATTATACATTATAAATTGAAACTTGTACATCATTTATGTCAATTTGAAAGCTGATGTCAAATCCCATGAATTAGAAAATAAAATGCAAAAATCAGAGATCTTGCCTTCATTCTTTTAGGGGAATGTGTATACTCCTTTCTATGAAATAAATTCTTCTTTTGTATTCAATAAAACTATAATTTATAGCCTTATATTGAGAGGTGCAGCAGACAATTAATTAGTGTTATATGAAAATAACAAAATTAATAGTTATACAACAAGATTATAAATGTATGAGCAGAAAAGTAATGACTAAGATACAAGTTTTTAAAATGGTTCAACTTGAATTGAAACTACAATTCAAGTCTACTCCACTTGGATAATTTTAAACTAGATTACCACTTCAATTAAAGAAAAATCTCAAGATTTAAACCAGGCCCCTAAAATGCCAGTTTACAACAAACACACAAGAATTACAAGAATCTTGCTAACTTAGAAGAATTACAAATAAACTCTTCTAAACCTAAAAATAAACACAAGAATTATAACAAACTCTTGCAAACCTAAACAAGATTTTTATAAACCTAGAAACCTTAAAGAAAATAACAGAAAAAAATAGGTTAAAGTGAAATACAATACCAAAGGAGGATTTGAGAAACAATTCTCAAATAGCTCAAATGAATTCAATAGAACTTTGATTCAAAATTTCTTGATAAGATCTCAAAATTCTTGTGAGGTAGAGAGAAATCAGGTTTAGCTATTTGATCAAAGATTTTCGCACTTGAAGATGAGAGAAAATCATGTAAAACTTATAAAGAATTAAAGGGAAGTTGGGTTTTTATAACTGCTGTAATGAACTGTAACAAAATAACTAATTTTCAATTTGTGAATCGATTACTGAATCAATTCAAAAAAAAATCCCAACATTTGGTTTTAAAAGTTTTGAAATTGTTCTTAATGAACCGATGTATGAATTGATTTGTATAGGTTTTTAAACATAAATCATTGGATGAATCAATTCATAATGTATAAAATAGTTTTCATAAAATCTATACTTTTTTCAAGTGGTGTTTCTACCTCATTTAAAAAATATTGTTTGAATCAAACTTCTTTTAAAATTCATTTACAAGAGATCCTAAAAATAAAATAATTCCTAATTTCTAATGTTGATCTTTTTGAATTACAAATATATACTTTGAAACTTGCAAAATAAATTTAAAATAAGCAATGAAATATAATATCAAATTGTAATGTAAATGATTTAATTAAAATTATTTTTAACATTAAAATCAAGAAATAAGTGTAGTTAGGATAATCTAAGCTAACAGATAATAATAAATACATTATCTTAATTAATTCATAAGACGAAATCTCTTCAGTATGTGTCTTAAGGTTTTAAATTTCAAGTTTTAGTTATTACTTATCTGAGGTTGAAAATTTTAGGATTTAGTTTTAATGTTTATGAGTTTAGAATATAATGGTAGCGGTAAATCAAATACAATAAGTCCTCCCCCAAATTTCTTTCTTTCTCATATGTGGCTATTGAACTCATCTAAATATATTTATTTGTCTATGTTGTTGTAACCATGACTTGAATGACACAAGTTTGGTTGGGTTCCCTAATATTATTATCAAGGAAAATGCAACGTCGTTACCCAAGAGAAGGTATCAAAATTAGGTTCCGAATCAACCATTACTGCATAATTTATAATTAAGGATGAATTTACAGCATGATTAATGAATCAAAGAACGTAATTTTCATTTCGGAATCACTATTTTGACTTCTATTTTGATATTCATAACATCTGTCTATTGTGTTTAGAAGAGCCCAAGTTTTTTTGTGAATCTTTTCTATAGAAGTTATAATTATACAGTATATGGTCTTAAAATTTTGTCCTTATTTTTTAAATTTAAAAAGAGATATTATCATTCTGCCCCCTGAGGTTTGAGGAATTGTCATTTTTCCCTTAATGTTTCAAGAAACATCAAAATACCCCATTCCATCACATTGCCGTTGGAAGCAAGGCTTGGCCGTTCAAGCAAATATCTCAAACCTTTCATCCACAACCTTTTATTACGTGTATCTGCTCTTCACCATTTGTTCCTCAAAATGGCTTCTTGTCAATCTGTAAAAACCATTGTATTACATCTTTCTTGTCCTTGCACATCTAAAACAATACACAAATCAATGGTAAAAAGTATATATTAAAATTTATGAGACCCTTCTTCAGAAGCCAGCTCATTCGTACTCAACTAATGATAAGATGCTTCTCTTCACTGCAGTTCAGCTTTCAACACAAAATTTGAAGAAATTAAGACGGACAAATATCAGAATCTATCAGCTATTTGCTTCTCTTTGTAAATCATTTGCTTAAGAACACTAAAGATCATTTGAACATTTTTATGACATCAACTGTCTCCAAGCACTTTCTTTTCTCTAATTTCTCTTCTTCCACTACTGATTCACGTTGATTGCAATTCAGCTTCAATTCTAGCTCAAATCAAATTCTATAAGAACAGTCATCCAGAACTAATCAAAAGCATAAAAG
>JANHAO010028590.1:0-10588 GCA_026873985.1 Saraca asoca
GAGCTTATCTACAGTTTATATTTGAACTTATCTTATAATATAAGCACTTTAGATAAAAAATTTAGGTGTTTGTTTAAACTTATGACCCTTCAATAAGTCCATTTGAGTTTATTTCAATAAGCTTTATGGAGAATCTTATCAAAAAGAGCTTATTGAAGCTTATAGACATAAGTGCTTAATTAAGCTGTTTTCCCAAACAAGCCCTTTTTGCTTTTAATAAACTCTTCGCCATTTCAAAAATTATTCTATTTTTTTATGCTATGTCATTCTACTGAGGTGTATAACTGGTTGTCAGCTAACATTAGATCCCTTGCCTTTTTCTAAAATTTGAAAATCAATTTAAAGTGAACTCTCCTCTATCATGTATCAAGGTTTTTACATAACAATCACTTTGTTTTTCTTAAATTCTTTAAATTTCTCAAAGGTCTCTTATTTTTCTTTAAGAAAATATATTTGAGTCTTTCTGATAAAATCATCTACAAAGATTAAAATGTATCTTTTGTATCCAAGTGATTTTCCTTTAATTGGGCTATAGATGTTTTTGTGCACTAACTCCAAGGTTACTTGATCCCTGTAGCTTTTTAAACTAGAAAGGAGTCTCTATGCTATTTTTCAAAAATACACTATACACATTATGGATCAAAAACTTTAATTATTGATAAGCTTGTTATTATCTTTTTTTTAGTCAATAATTTCAACTCACAAAAGTTTAGATGATCATGCTAATGACCGGTGGTTACCAACAAAATCTAAAGTCCAAAGGCTGGCATTCACCCAGTTTAAAGTTTCCATTTAGGCAACCTAGTTGATACCATTTGCAAATTTTGAGAGAGTATAATTATATGAATATTGTAATTTTTTTAAAATTGCGATTGCAATGATATGTGCAATCTCGCCTTTCTTGTAATTATTTATGTAATGAACATATTCATTTTGTAAATGTGATTTTTATAAGCTTAAATCATTATTTTCTTCCATATAATTTTATTTAATTTCTAATCAGATGTTTATAATTTAAAAGTTTTGAATTTGATTCTTATATTTATTTTTTATTTTTAATTGAATACTTCTATTACATGTTGCTAGCAATTGGCACACTTGGACAACATTTTTAATATGACTTATTATGTATAGTTTTCATATAATTTCTATTTGTATTTAAACAATAAATAATTTAGATAAAATTAAAATATATTTATAAAATTATTTTATTTTTACAAAAAAATGATGGACCTCTTGTATCTCATGTCATAAACTGTTAATAAATTATTTTTTATGTAATCCAATTACTAACAAAATTTAACAAGAAAATAAGAGTAATTATCAAATTAAAAATAGAAAATAATTACAAGAATCCAATTTAAAATTTTAAAATTTTAAAAATTTAATTATAAATTAAATAAAATTATAAGAAAAATAAAGTAATTTAACCTTTTTGTAACATTGCTAGAACTGTGACCATAGGATTTGATTTAATTTTTTTAAAGTTTAAAATACATTTTAGAAAATAGATTACATTATCATAATTATAGATAAAAAATTAATACAAAACGTATAATTTAATAAATATCAAGAAATTAAATAAATGTTTTTTAAATTTATAATTATTTATTATTTTTTATCAATAATTAATGATAATAACAATGATATATATACTTTATTTTTTAAAATATAAATTATATTTTAAAGAGATCAAATCCTCTTTATTATGACTTTAGTTTAAAATTATAATGGGTATCATGGTACGGTGCCTGACATTTTCGTCAGTTACTTAACTCTCCACTTGAGTGCAGCCGTCGTTGTCTATATTGTGAAATGTGCCGTATGAAGGAGGAAAGCTTCACAAGTAGACAAGAAAATATGGTAATCTTGTAGGGCTGGAGTCTGCTCGACAACAAACGTAACAATCCGTCAGGAGGACTGAATAGAGCTTTTGCCGTCGTACATTGACAAAAAGGGTACTACCAAACGGAGTATTTATTAGACAAAGCAGGCCATCCATTCCATAAAGCCATTCCCACAAGCTAGGAGATTGGATAAACACACTTCCACCGTGTGAATTAAAAATTAAAAGAATAAAATAAAAAAATATTTTAAAAAAATATAAAAAGAGAAATTCTTTTATCATAATTTTAATTTAATATATAAAGAAATATTATACTCTATTTAATTTATAAGTTTGTTGGTTTATTTCTCTTTCTCACTTTTTAATTGCATTACAAAAATTGTAACAAGTTATATTTATAGATAAAATTAGACTAATAAGATAAAAATAAAATCTTTAACTTCATCACAATAAATTAGCATTATCTTTACTAAACTTTATCTGTTATATTTTAAAAATAAAAACTTAATGTTTATCTTAGACTCTAGACTTATTGTTATGGATATTTTTGGAATCACATAAATAAGCTGATAAAAGCCTAATGGACAGACTTAACTAATAAAGGCCTAGCTCACCTAGGATTGAGGTCGTTGGACCAAGGTATTAGGTCACTAAATACGAGTTAAGGTTGCTGGTCAAACACAAGTCAAAGCAGTCATCCCAAGTTATTGAGAATAAGGCCCAACTTGCAGATTAGAGCACGTATCCACATTTGACAATTCAGGAATATCCATTCGGTTTCCTACTTTGATGGGAGTCTGTTATAGCCATAAATCCTTATTTACTATATAATCCTAATCAAGTTGTGATATTTATTGTTATATATTTACATTCAAACTGTAACCCCTTAACTATTATAAAAGGGGATGAAATCATTGTACATGACACAATCAATCATCAAATACAATACACTTAGCAAAGAGTAATAAAAGTCATGGACATGGGGGTCAATAATTGATTTTAGCCAAATCATGTTAAAAACTTTTTGTGTCTTCCTGTTCTTCCTATCTTTCTCTTTCCTTCTACATTCAATCTGCAATTTGGATTCTTGAACTTAAGTTGACCGAATTCAACTGTCAACATTTTGGCGCTAGAAAGAGGGTCTTAAATTGCATTCTCTTTTGTTTTTCAATGGCTAAAGGAAGAACCACCAGGAGTTCAAATACGTAGTTGGCCAAACAGATGGTCATGTGTAATAGCAGAGGGATCCAATCCTCATTGCGGGAGGCACTTTCGTCGCCCTCACCACAGGTGTTGCCTCCAGCATGTCCCTAGCAGCACCATACCAACCTATTGTTATTGATGAAATTCAAGGATGACATCGACGTCATGAAGTGCTTGAGAACATGATGAGAGAGTTAGCTAAGACAGTTAAGGCAATGACCCAGGCACAAGCTCAGAACTCATAAGAACAGGTTGGGGCACTGCACAAAAAGAGATTCTTTAACAACCATAGGAAGAAGCTCAGGAAAAGAGACCAACCAAAGAAGTATTCCAGCACAACCATTCAGCTCGCTCCACCAACTTATAGCTAAGGTCAGAGGTCTATCGAGCTTGTGAGGATGATGAAGGAGATCATCAACAACGTGAGGGTTCGTGTTAAGCTGAAGGCTCAAATAGGTCTAATAGGAGACATGCTTTAAATCAAGACTCACCAGACTATGAGAAGAGAAAGCACAGAACCTTAGATCGTTGTTCCCATGACAAAAAGAGAAGCTGGCCATCTTCCAGCCATTGGTCTAAGGCTCAGGACCATATGGTAGAGGAGCTGTTTCAGAGGGTAGAATAGTTTGAACAATGCCTTCGGGCTTATGACCACCTAGAACGTTATGAGGGAAGGATGCCATCTATTAGGGAGATCGAGAAAGAGCCTCTCCCTCATACGTTCAAAATTCCTGCTATCCCATAATATAATAGGGATAGTGCCCATATGATCACTTGGATGCATTCAATGTGTAAAAGGATCTTCAGACGACCAATCCATTAGTTAAGTGTCGTGTCTTCCCAATCACTTTAGGAGACATACCCCGAACAAGTTTTAGGAATCTAAAAGTCATAGCATTAATGGTTGGAAAGAATGCCAGAGGAGATTTATCAACCAATACAAGGCACTAAGAAGGTAGCTTACACCACTCTACCACTTCGCGATAGTCTTTCAGTGAAAGAATGAATTGCTGAAAGACTGTATTACCTGATTCAGACATAAGGTCAATAGTGTAGAGAATCCCTCAGATGAGAGCATCTTGACAGTAATATCAGCGAAACTTCACAAAGATGGGAAGGTATATGAGAGCATATACAAGTCTCCAGGTGAAAGACTTAGGGGAATTCTATGAATAAGCTACCAAATAGATCAGGTGGGAGGAAACCTTGAGCCCTAAGTCCAAGGATGAGGCAAATAACTCCAACTAGAGAAAAAAGAGGGGCAATGCTGAGAACAGTAAGGAGGGTCAAGTTGATGACCTAAAGATCAGGCCGTAAAGAAAGCCAGAAATGAGCGATCTCAGCGTAAGGGTCGTCATGATAGCTACAACGTCTTATCAGACACTCTGGAAAGGATCTTTGCGACGAAAAAGGATATGGAGGATTTCGGGAAGCCTAAACCCATAAAACTCATAACCAATTTAGAAATAAGAATAACTATTGTGCTTATCATGACAAAATCGGGTACAATACTTCGGAATGTAGGGCACTTAAGAATGCAATCGATGACCTAATCAAGAGAGGTTGTTTAAGGGATTATATGGTGTGACCTACGGAACATCAACCAGCATAGCAGTAACATTAATGGACTCCTGAGTAGGAGGAGGCACCTTTAGTAAGAACTATATACAATTCATGGTGGGCTTAAAATTATAGGCGTTTTAAACAAGTCATATGAATGTTACATACTAGAAGTAAATCATGTCCTATTTATGGGACATAGTGAAATTGAGGGTCCCACCAAGAAAGCAAGGACAACCTTAGATAGCATCACCTTTATAGATGAAGATGCACAAGGGATGCATTCTCCCTGTAACGACACACTGGTTATCTGAGCCAGGATTAGTAACACTACGGTATGAAGAATTATGAGCGATACAAGCAGCTTTGTGAACATCATGTACAAAGGATGTTTTGAATAGATGGGACAAAGCTTGGACTAACGGAAGCCTTCCCCAAACCCCCTTTATGGCTTTATAGGAGATGTGATACTACTAGTAGGGCAAATCAGGCATCCCATTTCTCTTGGAGACTTGGGTCACCAGGCAGCCATCTTAGTAGACTTTTTGATCATCGACTGTGCCTCAGCATATAATATGATGCTAGGGCGCCCTGCGATAAATGACCTGGATATGTTCACATCTACTAGAACACTTACCATTAGATTCTCGACCCCCAATGGAATTGGATTTGTGTGAGGTGATCAACATATAGCCTGACACTGCTACAAAGAAGATGTCAAGCTAGGGATAAGAAGATGGAAGGTTAATGCAGTTTCTGGTGGAGAACCACGAACATCTTCACCCATATGATCAATAAATTTGAATATTGCTTATCTAGTTCTATAACATTATTTTGAAATTGATAAGACTGTCGATATTTTTAAATTTTTATGACTATTACTAATTTTGAATAGATCTTTATAGAATTCTAATCCGAAAGCAAGCTATCGCTTTTCTAATTTGGAAGCAAGCTATCATCCAAGAGCAAAAACTCACCCTTCTAGTCTAGAAAGGACATTCAGCTCGTCGCACTTATAAAAACTTAGCACCATATACGACCTACTTTTTGGCACCACATACGACCTACTTTTTGGCACCTCATGTGACCAACTCTTTGGCATCGCATGTGACTTACTATTTGGCACCATATGTAACCTACTATTCGGCACTGCATACCACCTACTTTTTAGCATACGACCTACTTTTTGACACCGTATGTGACTAACTCTTTAGCACCACATGTGACCTATTATTTGGCACTATATGTGACTTACTATTCGGCACCATATATGACCTACTTTTTGGCACCACATGTGACCAACTCTTTGGCACCACATGCGACCTACTATTTGGCATCATATGCGACCTACTATTTAGCACCGTATGTGACCTACTATTTAGCATCGCATATGACCAACTCTTCAGCACCACATGCGACCTATTATTTGGCACCATATGTGATTTACTATTTGGCACCACATATGACCTACTCTTTGGTACCACATGTGACCACTCTTCAGCATCACATGCGATCTACTATTGGGCATCATATATGACCTACAATTTGACATCGTATACGACCTACTTTTTAGCATCGCATGTGACTAGCTCTTTGGCACCACTTGTGACTAACTCTTTAGCATCACATGCGACCTACTCTTTAGCATCACATACAACCTACTCTTTGGCACCGTATGTGACCTATTATTTGACGTCGTATATGACCTACTACTTGGCACCATATTCATGTGACCTACTTAGGCATCCATTTGATAATGAAAAAGTTATTGGTTGATTGACCTACTAGACATCCATTTTAACTAATAATCATTAAGTCATGATTTGCAAGAACTTATTCTTGATAACCTACCTCATATTGTTTGCAAACTACTGGATAAACAACTATCAAAATCTTGACGAACAAAGAATAGAGCACAAATATTATGAAAATGTCCATTAAAAGATTCTCCTCAACAAAGAGATTTTATGTTTGGAGATTTAGAATTACATTCAAAGAAAGCTACAGACTGTGGCCTATGAGGAAAATTGACCCTTGGGAGTTATGCCCTGGTCTGGAGGGTCTATATGTGACACGGGTAGGTTGACCATTATTTGATCATCCTTAGTCTCCATGACTTATGGGCTACTCTTTTTTCGAATCAGGTCCCAAGTTAGAGAAGTTCCACCTACTAACTGTGAACTCTTGTCGAGAGAAACAAACTTCGCATCCTCTTTGAAGCCTTTGATGAACTTAAGAACATTCCCACCAAAGAAGGAAAAATCCATCTTTGGATGCTTCTCCCAAAAGGTGAACAAGAAGCGAGTGGTGGCCACAGAAGCTACATCTTCTCTAGCTCTCGTAACTAGCGCGATGATCTCCGCCTTAGCTCATGTGACCTCTTCTTTAGCCAGAATAACTTCATTCCTGGCCGTTTCATATCACTGCATCGTTACATCCAAGCTGCCCTTTACTCTCGTCAGCTTATTAACCATTTTATGTAGGCCAGATGAAATGGCTTCGTGATTTGCCATCTCACGAGCTAAGGCTTCCTCACCTTCTCTCCCGGTGACTTTGGCATCTCTAGCCTTTTCCTTCAGTTTTAATGCCTTAGCAGTCGGGATAGCCAGGTTGCTTCTAAGTTTTCTTTTCCCCTTGTCCCAACCTCAAAGCATTTTTTTCAACTTTATTGTTGCTAGCAAGCCTTGAAAAATCAAATGATCAAGTCAGATTACATAGAAGCAAGAGAAGCAAGATAAAAGGACTCTACTTATCAGTAAGATATGATGAGCTGCATAACTCATCAATCCTTCCCTCGAGAATTCCTCTGACTTTAACACTTTGGGCCTATTACAAGGCCCCAAGATCAACTCAACATTATCCCAGAGAAAGTTGATGTACTCCCCCATTTTTAGGCCAAGGCTGTCAGGTCGCTCCTTGGCCTCAACTTGGGATGTCACCTTCTTCATAGCAATGACCACCCTCTTCCCCTTGTTTATCTTTTGTTTCTTGGTAGGGGGATCGGATGGGGATGCGGCCTCCATGACTACCTCAGGATGTTAGGTGGGAGCTTGCACTTGTGGGGATGCTACCACTATAGCTAGAGGAGATTGGCTTGTAGTAGCAGGGTCTAATGAAGTTGTAGTAGCAGCAGATCAAGCAAAGCAAGAGGAACATAGGATTTGAAGGTTGAGCCTCAATATGTTTTTGTACTATTCAAAATTTGTTGGACCGACCTTTTTAGATCTACAAGCTTCAATATCCTTGGTGAGCTTAATGTTCAAAGCTAGAGCAAGTTTATACGAACGTAGGAGGTCCTTGTCAAATTTGAAATCATTCTTTAGATTGTATACATTAACAAACTGGCCCAGCACCTCAACCTCCTCAGTCTCTAATGTTGATTTCTCCTTATTGGCTTTGTCTACAAAATGAAACAGAAAGTCAAAACTTAAGGGTAAAACATGAGTTTATTCAAGTTCGTATGTCATCAACTCACTTGCTAGGAGTAATGACGAAACCAGAACTATGAAGATGATGCAGAGAAGCGCATGAAATATAGAACCAATGGGATTTGTAGTTCCCCACATTGGACTTTCCCTTAGCATCACCTTGTGGCAAGATCCTCTTAAACTTAGTCTGACAAGCTGTTAGGTAATAAATTCGATCATGTTGACCCACACTTTAATGCTACGCAAATAACAAAGAACCTTAACTAAAGGAGGAGGAAGATCATTCTTAAGATACAAAAGGGCGAAGGAGGGGAGTTGAGCGTATAAGTTTGGTGTGAGCTAAAAATGGAAGAGTTTTAGTTTATTCAACAAATTAACAAGGTAGGGATGGATTGGGAACCTAAGCATAGTAGCAAGATAATAGGAGCTAATAGGCACAAATCCTGAAGGAGGATAAGTTGCGTGGTCATTAGGAGAAGGGGCTATAACACAACAGCATACAGGTAAATGATATGCCTTAACTATGTACCTAAGGTTGTCGAGCTTAATGATCGAAGGGTGGTGCTTGAACATTGTGCAATCTGGGGACCCCTCACTCTTAGCAATTTGCTGACCCTCAGTAGGATCAGGGTGAGCAGTAAACCTTTAGGCAACCTCACCACTCCCTAAGGTTACATCATCTATGAAACACATTAACTCTCTACTTCGAGCTGGAGAGTTAGAATTTTTAGTGCTTCCTATCTAGTGACCTTGATGTCTATAACCTACCATCTATATAGAAAGAGGAATAATCAAGTCACTGAAAGCAGACCATACCTAAAGGCTAAAGCTAATAGGGAATGCCTTATGCAATAGGCCACAGACACCATATACCAAAAACCCAGATCGTTAAAAACATGGGGGGCTCGACTAATGAACCTTTTAGGTCATTAAAACCAGGGAGATAGAAAAAGGGCTAAACTCAGTAATCTACAACCTCAAGACCTATAGGCATTTTATCATAGATGCTAGTTCCACAAACAAAGACAAGCACACAAATAAACATATTATAGAATCGATCAATAGGAAAAAATTTCCTAATGACTAATGATCGCACATCACCAAACCAAGCCACCAAAAATTAAAAACCCACAAAGCAAAAGCATTCATAAAAATAGAAGCTTAGAGCCAATGTCGTGGTTAGAGAACTTACTGAATCGATGGAATGAGTCCTGAGAGAAGTACAACAAGAACAATTGATCTTTAGCAAAATCAAAATCCAAAGGTTACTTTCACAGGGCCTGATGAAATGAAATTGGTGAAGAATGGTGGTGACTAGATGAGAGCTTAAAAAGCAAGCAAGAAACTGAAGCCCAGGTTTTTAAAAGTAACAAGTGAGAGGGAAAGAAGAGTTTTCCTCACCACATATAACTCGATCAGTCTCGCCATTAGATCAGGAGACTGATCAACTAATCTTGATCTAATAGTCTAGTGAAAATTGAGGCTCTGTTGATACCGCACTGACGATTATGAAAAAATGCATGCATTAAATGCAGAAATGATGGCATGGGTAGGCACAGATGAAATTGTAATACCTAAAAAAAAAGAAGAGAGAAAGGACTTAAGTGAAAACTTCGTAGGGACTAAATTGATAATGTTCTTTTCGGGTGGGCTTTTACATAAGGCGGTGGTAAGTTTGGGGCCAAATTGTAAATTTTCCTACTTTGGAGAATCGATCGAGCCGGTTGCCAGTTCCACCGACCTTCTTTTTTCAGGCTCTTTCTGTCCTTTTTTGAAAAGTTTCATTTTTTTCTCTTTCCCCCTCCGACTCTCTCTCTCTCTCTCTCTCTCTCTCTCTCTCTCCAGCCAATCCTTCTCCAGTAAGCTCCCTGTCCTTCCGATGAGCCAGTTGGCATTCTCTCTTCCTTTCGACATTTTCCTCCTCTTTCGGTGAGATTCAGCCAAGGCTTCCTTATTGTAGCTATGTTTTCCAACAAATTGCCCACCTCCGATCCAATGCTGTTCTGTAACTTCTGAGCTACTTCCTCTTCCTTTTTCTTTTCTTTGGTTAGCTCTTTAGCCTTGGAGTAGCTCATGGCAACTAGTAACTTTCCTCCCCTATTGTAGTAGTTCAGCTGGCTACCCTTTTAGCTTGCTAGCAAAGCTTCGACCGGTGGCGAACTACCTACTAGTGCAGTAGGATGTGCTGAGCATTCCTACATTGTTAGTTTTATTCTGTAGTAACTGTGTAATTAGATGTCAAGATTATTGTGTAAAGACCCTTATATGTTAAGCTGATGAAATGAGTATTCTTGCTACTGTCTTGTTACAGTAAATTCTGTGTGAACAATTGAGTTCATTGTTGGAAGAAATTTGGAGTTTCAATTGAGTTAGGCTTAAGGAGTGCTCAAGGTGAGTAAACAATACTTTTCACTTAATGATCCCATTGATAAATGTAAATTAATTTTATTATACGGAATATTATGAATTCTTTTAAATAGTTATGAAAATGCATCAGTATGTATATGTATGTTCTGATAAATGTTGCTTGCCCAAAATAGTATTTTCATGT
>JANHAO010028591.1:0-10566 GCA_026873985.1 Saraca asoca
TCCTCTTGTTGGATAAAATCTCCTTTAAGAACTTAGCATATGAGGGCATTTGTGAAACAGTTTCCAAGAAGGGGATATTGATGTGCAGCTTCTTGAGGATGTCCAGAAACTTCCCGTATTGTTTCTCTAGTCTTGCTTTGGCTAATCTTTGAGGGAAGGGAATTGGTGGCTTTTATGGATCAGGAGGTATATACTTAGGTTCTTCATCTTTTTGATCCTCCTTTTCTTCCTCTTCTCTAACTTCAATTTCCTTAGGCTTCTTAACTTTTACTCCAGGCTCATCCATTCTTACTTCCTCTTCACTTAATTTAGGCCCTTCTAGTTGCTTCCCACTTCTTAAAATAATAGCATTGCAATGTTCCCTAGGATTCTCTGGTTAACTTGGAAGTTTTTCTAGACTTCGGGTTGAAGAACTGGCTTATTGGGCAATTTGAGTCTCAAGCATCTTGTTATGTGTGGCCAGTGAGTCAACCTTCAAAGTTAACTCCTTAATAGCCTCATTCATGGTCTGGTTCTGAATCCTAAATTCCTTATTTTGTTTAGTTTGGGTCATTATAAAGTTCTTTATCATTATCTCAAGTTTGGATTTTGGCCGGAGTGGAGGAGTAGGAGGTCTTTGGGGTTGAAAACTAGGGGGTTTCCTGAAATTATTCTGAGAGGCAAGGGTTGTATTTTGACAGTAGGAGAAGTTAGGATGATTCCTCTAACTTGGATTGTATGTTTTGGAAAAAGGATTGTTTTGTTGGGTAAAATTGTTAACAAAGTTCACTTGCTTATTACCTTGAAGAGAAGGATTCCGAAGCTGACATTTAGTAGCAATGAGGCCAATACATCCACAAATTTTGCATGAAACCCTAGAAGCACCTACTGCATTCACACTTAACTTGTCTAGTTTTTGGAAAAGAGCATCTACCTTAGAGGACAAGTGGTCAATTGCATCAATTTCATATTTCCCTAGTGGTTTCTTTGATAAAGCTTGATCACTTGACCATGAATAATGATTTTGAGCCATGTCCTTTATAAGAGTGTATGCTTCATCTACAATTTTATTTATGAGTGCTCCTCCTGCAGTGACATCTACTGATATGTGAGTGTTATATGTGAGTCCATTGTAGAAGGTATGGACTATCAGCCACTTTTCTAATCCATGGTGAGAACATAACCTTAAGAGTTCCTTAAATCGCTCCTAAGCTTCATATAATGATTCTCCATCTCTCTGAGCAAATGTTGTGATTTGATTGTGGAGTTGAGCTATCTTGCTTGGGGGAAAATATTAACCAGAAAGGCTTGTGATAACTGCTGCCATGTAGTAATAAATTCAGCTGGTAGAGAGTGCAATCATACTTTAGCCTTATCCCTTAGAGAGAAGGGAAATAACCTCAATTGAATAGCATTGGGAGAAACTTCATTCATCTTCAAAGTGTCACAATATTCCAGGAAGATTGATAGATGAAAATTTGGGTCTTCGGTGGGAGATCTTCCAAATTGATTCTGCGAACCATCTGCAGAAGTGAAGGTTTTAGTTTGAAGTTATTAGCCTCCACATCTGGTCTAATGATGCTCAAACTTATGCCATGGGTATCTGGTGCAGTAAAGTCCTTCAGCAAATGGTTGTTTTGTTGATCCATGGCTAGAGGTATTAATTGATCTTGTTTCTTTTGTCTCTTCCTTTTTTGAAGTGTCCTTTCAATCTCCGGATCAAATTGAACATGATTCTCAGGAGCTCTTCGCATAAAAGGAAACACGTACATAACAGAAACAAGAAGTAGAAGCAGCAAGAGAAAATATTAGAAAAAAAAATAAAAGAAAGGATTTAGTTTAGCTTTATTACAAAACAAACTAATATTGATGTAGAAGAGATCCTCGACAATGGCACCAAAAACTTGATGTGTGTTTTCTGCAAGTGCACAGTATAGTTGTAGTAGATATCGGCAAATATGAGTCAAATCCCATAGGGATCTCGCTATCAATTACTAGAGTTTGCAATATAAGTTGTCTAAATTAACGAAGAGTATCAAAGATAATAAAGAGACTTAATGAAAGAGCAGCAAATAAATAATAAGCAAAGTTCAATTATAAAAGCCTAGGATTAGGGTTTCACCATACTTATGGTCCTTAACAAATAATTAAAATCTTTCCTATTATGATTACTTGGATAATTGAGGATGATTTAACCTAAATTAATTGCTAGCCTCTTTTAAGGTCTAATAATAGTACTTAAATCAACCTAATTGCCTACTTTCATGGTTTAGATTAATTTAAGTCCTTTAAGAACAATGCTAACTAATTCAAACCCTAAAGAAACTTAATCTACTTTCGTGATTAAAATCTCTTTATTCAACTATTAGGTTTCCAGTGATAATCTTCTCCTTTCAATACTTTAACTATCTACCTAAGATTAGACAAAATATTAGCTAAATACTTTATCAAGACTCAGCAGGCATAATAGTTGAATCAATTTATACTAGGTAATCACAATAGAAAATCAATCAATGATAGCAAAGAACAATAATTGGATTATTCCTAATCCTAGAATAAAATCTACTCAGACATGATAGAAGTAAAAACCAAATTCTTTAATGTGAAGAACTTTATAATATTTAGAACAAAGTAAGAGAAAAAAGATGAAGATTAAAAGAGAAAACTAAGATGAAAAGAATGAAAATAAGATAGAATTGTTGCAAGAACTTCAATCCAAAAGGAAATCTCAAGCTCTACTAAGAAAAACGCCTAAGAATGTAAAGCCTATGTAATCTATCTTAAATCTAGCTAATCTCCCTTCTAGTTGCATAGAAAAATAGCTTAAATAGCAAGGTAGTAGACCCGAAATATGGTTATGTCACAGGACACAACCAAGGTGTGTTTCAGGCTAGAAATTGAGAAAGCTGAGCTGTAGAAGGTAGCACCAAACACGGCTGTGTCCTAGGATACACCCAGGCCCTGTTTGGTGCTGGAAAATGGCTAAAATCTGGTTCTACATTGGGGAAGACAGCACCAAACATGGCCATGTTTCAGGATGTAGCCATGCCGTGTTTGGGGCTATTTGGAGTAATTTTCTTTACTTCAAATGGCTGAGTTGTGCTCCTTGCAAGAGCTCCTCTCCTAACTTCTCCTTAATCTAAATATGCTCTGAACTTTCATTTTTATCTTCCTTTTCCAAGCTTTCTTGCAAACCTACAAAGAAAGACACAAAACAAAGTAGTACCAAAGAGCAAAATACAAAACCAAAGCTAAAAGAACAAAGAAATCACAGGTTAACAATAATTCAAGAGGTTAAAACTAACATAATATTGTGCAATTTGCCCACTTATCTTCCACAATTTATGAATTATGTTGTCCAATGAGAGATTGTTGGGATTCTCTTATTTTGGACTTCATAAATACATAAATTATAATGAGTTAATTTCAAGATAATTTGGAGCACTAGTATAGTGACATAAAGTTATTGGGCTATATTTAGTAATATAGCCTATTTCTGGATATTAAAGTGGATTACTGTGATGAGTAGGATCTAAATCCATTTTCACTATTATTTATTGATGGGTCTCAACTCGTATGTCTCATATGGTCAAATAATGTTTTTCCTATCATATGACTATCTTTCAATTTCTCAATTAAGGTGCAGAGCCATTAGGAGAAGTGATTCTGTCAAGAAGAAAAGATTAATAGATCAAATACGATGTTTAGGTAATTCTAATCCTTCTTCAATCAATTTTACATTTTATTATATCATAGTCACATGATTGAAAGGCTAAAGTTAAAAATTATTGAATTTATTTTAGCAAGATACATGTAGTATGTACACTATCATTTTATCTCTACCCAAAATACACATATTGTATATACACTTGTTCCTATATTTCTCTTCTACATTCTACCTTACAACAGTTTACATATTTTCACGCACACACATATAATGACAAGAAATATTTGTCAGCTTTCTTACTTGCTCCTTTTTAAACCTCAGATCATGTATTAACCCTTATATTCGTTAGTCATTAGACTATTATAGGCCTTTACCTTGCTTGCCGTTGGATCCATTAAGATGTAGATCAATATGACAACAAAAATATTGTTTCATATCTATAAGTTTATAGACATTTACTAATTTTGGGGGCCTGAGGCCTTGCTCAGTTGACTGACAATGATAAATGGCTTGCAAAACTAAGTAGGACCTTTTGAATTGAGTCTTTGTTGTAACATATATTGGTGTCCAATGGATTTTTCTCGTCTTAAAGTTGCTAGCCATTAGGTTAGTAAGGTCATTCAAAATAATAATTAGTAATTTTTTTCTGATAGAAACATATGATTTTATGATAAAGAATCTTGAGCATTATTATCACACCCAAGCCATGGAACTGTGACCAAACAAGACAATGAGATTTTACACGTCTTTCAATGCCACGAATCCGTTCAACTCTAACTACAAATTTCAAATTGGACTTACTTGTCATAACATAAAGAGATGGCTTTGTACCATTTTCTTATGCAAAAGAGATGAATTTATACCATTTTCTTGTGCAAAATACATATATTATATTACATTTCAAAATAAAATTATTTACAAGATATAGTCAGCAAAGCCATTTTTTTCTGATGATTTTCACATACACCTGTACAATAGAAGGGTCACTTGCCCTTATACAACTTGAACAAATAACTGACCATTAAATCAACATCAACATAAGACACACGACATACTTTATATACACTTGATGGGACTATACATATTCAACTATAAGTCATCTCCAAATGCCAAAATAAGGTATAAAGTTCTCTTCTTGCATGTCTTTACAGTCCAAATAAGCAATGTTTCCCACATATATTAAGCAATTAGAGCGTAGGATCTACACCTACAGCAGGATGGGCTATGGAGGTAATCCAACTACAGTCTTTGAAAAATACATTTTTTTTTTTATAAAAAAAACACCATATTGAGTTTAATGAACCCAGTAATTAAATAACTCACAAATATTTATCACAACTTAAGCAATTTTTAATTAGCATTTACTATGAAACAAGTGTATGTAACCTTATAGGCTATCCCAATTTCAACTTTTGTAAGATAGAGTACAAGGGTTTTCATTGACAGCTTTTACAAGAAGTTGCCAGTCAAGTAACAAAATACATACACCAAGGGAAATTTCTAACAACAAGTAGAAAGTAGTTCAATAACAACAAGTAGAAAGTAGTTCAAGAACTCTAAGATAATTATGGTGCCAAACATATAATCCTTTTTCACTACTATAGAAACACATTTACATATCAGTTATTTCACATATTCCATTCAGTTTAGAGATTGACATTTATCTGAATGATGCGGTATGTTAGAATAATCCATGTTGCTTCCTTAATCAATGTGTGAAATAGAGAACAACGTCGATTTCTAATGTATAGCTAACGTCTTTTTATTTGAAAAAAATTTTTACACATCAATTTTTTTATGGATAATTGATGTCTTTTCTTTCTCTAAAAACGTTGATTTTTATCATAAATTGACATCTTTTCTCAACCACTAAAGACATTGATTTTTTAAAAATAACCAGTACATTTTCTCGAGTAATAATAGTTACTAAAGATATCATTTTATTTTTTTATAATAGCCGACGTTGTTAGTAGAAAAAAGATGTCGATTTTATATAAAATTTGACATCTTTTCCCTAAAAAACCTTGCTTGTAGCTACTTTTTTTTTTTTTTTTTTATAGAAACTTGTTACTAGCTACATTTTTATAGAAACATATTGCTATTTACATTTTAACAGAAACAACCATCGAACCAAAATCTGTAATTACCCAACACAATTCTAATTTCAATAATATCAAATGTTTTCTTGGATCAACAAAATATTCAAGATATTACAAAACTAAATTAAAAACCAAACATGTCAAATTAACAAAAAGTCTATACATAATAATCATTTACTTACTTTCTAACTAAATTCACTCAATTATACTTCTTCTTTAGTTATGTCTTCTCTTGTAAAACAATTTCTGACATAGGTGAGAGCTTCAGGTTAGATATTTCAAGTGTTGCCATGGCTATCCATATAAGTCTAAGTTGCATTGTTATATATACAATTCATGAGAGTCATTTTACTTAAAAGATAAAATTTTATTTTTTTATGAAATTAGTAAAATGATATATGTATTTCATATAAAAAAACCATTCAAGAGGTTATACTGATTGTATATTATTACCAAATGACTAAATTTCTTTCTGAGCTAATTTCTGCTTCACTGAAATCAAAGAATTTTATCATCAAGCCATCTTAATTTTAATAAACACATAATCAAATATAAACATCTAAATTAAAAATTATATAGTCAGTTGCCTACATATAATAAACACATAATATATCAAGTATTAAGCTTAAAAACTAAAAATTATAGTTTCTAATAAACATAATCTATTACCTTCAATTTTTTATAATTTTTTCTCTAAGAGGATATTTAACACATATCTTTTCACCATGATCATCTCCCATATAAAACTCCTCCAAGTTGCCTTTACCATTGTTATGGGGAAAAATCCAGCATCACGAAACAGGTCAACAAAGGCCTGACAGAAAGCTAAGTCCCAATAGAAGCCCAGCTTGCTGAGGATAAGGACATTAGGTCCCAGCTTGCATACTCAACAATTGATCCTGCACGAGCTCGCTCCGCTATATGTGAGTTTGTCCTTGCTGGCCAACGGTCAGCAGCGACCCGAGCCAGAAATGGCTTACAAGATGTTGATGGTGAAATTTGGTTATCAATCAAATTTCGGCCAACTGGGGATTCTTACAGGATCTCAGACCTATATCTGGTTTAAACACAGTAAAATAGTAAGATAAATAGAGAAGGAGGGAAGAGCAAAGAGAAGACACAGGGTTTAACATGGTTTGGCCAAATCCGAATATTATCGGACCCTATGTCCACAGTAGTGTGTTATTGTCATGGTGTTTTTACAAAGATACAACACTTGGATTTTCTCTTTTCTCTCCGGCAGAGTCTCTGCCTGTGTTCTTAGAGCTTTCTCTTTTATAAAAGGCTCCCCCCTCATATTTATAGAGGAGAAGAGGTTACAATAGTAATTACATATGCAATAAATTTATTACATCAATATTTAATGGACAAGACAAGATATACTGATTAAATCTCCCTTTTTGGCTACTGCAGATTATCTTCTACAGGTAGGCCCCATTTATCCATTGGGGTAGAGTATGACTTGGTCTTCTATTTGGCGAGCTCTCAAGTTGCTAGTCTCACTTTACCGGCCAGGTTGTTTAGTCGGTAGGCTTGTCTGTTCTTCAAAATGGAGAGGTTGAGCTTTCTCTCTCGGCACGAGCTTAAGCTAGTGAGGCTGCTTTGCGATGTGTCCTAACGATGAGGTGATCTAGATGCTCTTCGAGCTAGTCCCTTTGCAGTTCCCGAACTGCTCACAGGCCTTCTTGGGTCAAACCTATTTTCACATATAACATGAGCCCCCCAACTCGCAGCTCACTCTACGGGCTGGGAGTTAAAACTTTTCGATTTCTAAATTGTCAGCCTTTTCCTGAGACTATCATTTCATCTACATTAGGCCATGTTTCTCTTGGCACGTGTCCAATAGTTGTTGTTGAGTCAAACTTAGCCTTTTCTGAGGCTATTAATGATGGCAATTGGGGGAAAGAGATCTGGATCCTTTGATAGAGCCAACCCTAGCTCAATATAAGGGAAAGGCAATCCCTTCCATCATAGCACTAAGCAAATCATGGAGTTCCCCGATAAACCTCCTCCATTTTCGGCGTTCTGTCCTCCCACAGAGGCGCGTATGGTCTGTTGCATAAAGGGTTCGGAAGGCTCGATTTCTCTACTAACATGGAGAGATCTCTTATGGATCTCAGACTACGTCCTCTCGATTCTGCCATGAGGTAGTTGTTCGACCAGCCAAGCTCCTGGCGCTTCCTGATGCATTTCGTTCGTAGACCAGAAGAGGAGCTGGAGGCTGGAGAAGATAAGGAGTTGCAATGCCACTGCTGATTGTGCATTGGAAGGGAAATTTGAGAACCTTGGATGCACACGATTTTCGTCAGCTAGAGTACGACCTTTCATGGTCGGCCCCTATTCCTAGACATAGGTTTTTCCTTTTGCATTATGATTAGCTTGTGTCCAAAGCATTTTGATGTACGTCTGCCTCGTTGAGGTCTTTTAGTGAATAAAACTCTAGCTTCTTTCTACAGTTTTCTATTTACCACTTTCCATTTTTCATATAGACATTCTGGTTTGAATAATCTGTGCGACCTATGCATAATCAAAAGGTAGCATGAAATGCAAATTGGAGCGATCTCGTGCTCGGGACAGTTCTGTGGCCAAATAGATAAGTTCATGTGAGAGCTATGACTTAAAACGATGCCGTTGCTTTAAGCAGATAATCAATTCATCAATTTCTTACACTTCAGTGAGCATAAAATGTCGCTCACGCTGAGTGTTTAAGAGTGCCTCCGTACCTCAACAAGTTCGCAGTTACGTTAGTTAAATGAGTTTATTTTGAGCATCTCCACGCCTTAGCAAGCTAGTTAAATGAGTTTATTTTGAGCGTCTCCATGCCTCAGCGAGCCCGTAGCTTCACTGGTTAAACAAGTTTATTTTGAGTATCTCCATGCCTCAGTGAGCCCGCAGCTACGTTGGTTAAATGAGTTTATTTTGAGCGCCTCCACGCCTTAGCGAGCCGGCAGCTTCGCTGATTAAGCGAGTTTATTTTGAGTACCTTCACACCTTAGCGAGCCTGTAGCTACGCTAGTTAAACAAGTTTATTTTGAGCATCTCCACACCTCAACGAGCCCGCAACTTCACTGGTTAAATGAGTTTTTTTTAGCATCTCCACACCTCAGTGAGCCCGTAGCTTCGGTAGTTAAATAAGTTTATTTTGAGCATCTCCACGCCTTAGCAAGCCTGCAGCTACGCTGGTTAAACAAGTTTATTTTGAGCATTTCTATACCTCAGCAAGCCTGCAGCTACACTGGTTAAACAAGTTTATTTTGAGCATCTCCACACCTCAACGAGCTCGCAGCTTCACTGGTTAAATGAGTTTATTTTGAGTGTCTCCATGCCTTAGCAAGCCCACAGCTAAGCTGGTTAAACGATTGTCAATTCTTCTCCAGAATGAGCTCTGGAAGGCCTCAACCAGATTAGGTGTCGTAATTGGTGTTGGGCTTCTTATGAGAATTGGTGGGAGTCAGCCGCATGTAAGCTGCGTATACTTAAAGGCAACAAAGGCAAGGTAGAGAGAGATAATGGTGTCAGGCCAATCAGCATTATACCTTTGATAAAGAGAAAGGATAATATTTACATTCATTTGAATTTTGGAATACATCATCAATGTATGATTCGGACAGAGCCCCCCGACCCTTGGCTGATATTTCACTGAGAAGGTTGAGGTTGCCACTTTGAGGGTTGCATCACATACTCCCCTAGACATCCCCTTCTGATTAGGTCCTCAATTGCCTCCCTGAGAGCCTGATAATTTGAAGTACCATGACCGACCTCATTGTGATAGGTGCAGAATTCTTCATAGTTCCTTCACCTGAAAGAAATCCTAGAGGCCGGGGGCACGCCAAAATCTTCTCTGTCTCTCTCTGTCATGAAGATCCTATCTTACGAGTCTGATAGGATGCTATATTACTCGAGACAGTCCAAATGCTGGGGTCGCTCACCCTTGGACCTTCTAAACTTCTTTGCCTTTCACTAGACAGAGTGATCACCATGATCCACATTGCTCCTCCTTTTGCTGTGAGAGGAGCCAGATTTTTCATCTTTCTTGTCAAACTTTTTCGAGTCGAAGGTCTCTTCCCACTTGATTTACTTAGTAGTTTGCTTATAGAATTTAGTGAGATCCTTGATCAGGGACTTGTACAAACTTTTGTATAACTTTTCATCTTTGCAGAGTCCCGCGGAAATGGTGGCTAGCATGGTTTCTTCAAATAGATTCTCCATCAAATGTGCCTTGAGCCTGAATCTAGTAATGTACTCTTTCAGCAACTCATATTTGTGTTGAAAGATCATAGCAAGGTGGCAAGGGGCACTAGTTGTTTCTTCAAAGCTCAGTACTGGATAATAAATTTCTATTGACAGTCCTTCCAACTGCCAATTGAGTGAGTTAGGAGGCTTCTAAACCAAGTTCAAGGTACACCTCCCATTGTGGCCGGAAACACCCGATACTTGATCAACGAGTACGCTATTTGAAAATCCATCTGGACATTGAATGTGTCAAGATGATCATAAGGATCAGAATCCCCATTATACAATAGGATCGTGAGGACCTTGAGCTTGCGAGGGATAGTTCAGGCTTCGATCTCCTCAGAGAATGGTGACCGTTCCTTATAGTGAGCTCGAAATCCAAAAACATCTCTCCAGCTGAGTTTTCCTTTAAAATAACTCTCTAACTAATGGGTCTCATTCCCCAGAGTGCTAGCTGAATGATCGTTAGGCACTTTGGTCTTCACTATCATAGGAGTCGCAACCTAGAGGTTGCTCTTGTGAGCAATGAGTTGGAGTATGTGTTAGTCGTATATAGGTGCCCTAGAGTCAATTTGATTAGGCTTTATT
>JANHAO010028592.1:0-10564 GCA_026873985.1 Saraca asoca
AAAAATGAGGCAACCAGAAGTTTGGGGTCATGGATCTATTGTGGCGTTCTTGGTGATTGCGGCGATACTTGTTGTGGGTCCACTCCTCCTGAGACCACTGGGACCCCCCAGTATCCCTTTGCTTGCTGTTTTCTCCGTGGTTTTGGCTGCCGTTCTTATCTTTCTTTACGTTGCCTCTAGTCTCTAGGGACTAGGTTTTCACCTTCATGGGCTGTTTTTTAATTAATCAGGTTATTTTGTGGGGTGCTTTCTCCCTTCTTCACTTTTGCAATATGTAAATCCCAACCAAGTTCGAGTATTTCACTTCTCTCTCTCCTTATATGATAACTTTTTTATCCTTATCACATATTCAACAAAAATAAGCAAACTTTGTATTTAAGGTTTTAAATTACGGTTCACAATTACTATATCATTATTATAAATTTCCCACAATCACAATATTGTTATTATGGATTGATCCATAATCACAATTTTTCGTAGTTTTACATTGCAATGATTGTAGGGTTATATCCAAATTTTAAGAATTTCAAATTTCAATTTAAACTAAGACAATGGTTGTTGTCTAAGTTTAATTATCCACAACAGTGCTTCATTTCTCTTTTTATTGCCAATACATTAGCCACTATATCTCTCCGAATTCTGTTTTAACAATTTGATTGTTGTCATGCTTGCTTTTAGATCAAGATTGTAGTTGTGATTTGTAACCTATCACAATAACAAAAAATGTCACCAATACTGGGAAAAAAATTGCAATTGTTGATAGTAATACAATAGCAATTTTATAGTTGTAGGCTATGAATTAAAATCATAAATTATTATATTTACATTGAAATGATGATTCTATTTAATAATTATGGTTGAAGAAAGTAAATTAACGAAGGAAGAATTCGGAAGTACATATCATCCCGTTTTAAATATTAAATACATAATCATAGTTCCAAATTAAAGTTATGCTTGTGTATGTTAAGAAAATAATAATTATGAAAAAATATTAATAAAAGTGATTAATAAAATATAATATTATAAAAAATTGCAATTACAAACAGTAGTATTATGGTAATCTTAAGGTTACGTATTGCAATTTAAAATTATGGATGGATTATTAAAAAACTCGACTATTGTATATTTCTAATCCATTTCCTCTCTTTGAATTCAATGACTTTGTATTGAATTTGGACCGATGCTTCATTATTATGTGATGATTCGATCCAAAGGGTGTTAAAATGATTTAATTGAATTTAATATATTTTATTATTTGTCTAAGTGATATGTATTGGATGCTCGTTTATAATTTTGAAGAAAGCAACTTCGATTGTAAAACAAAAATCTCTTCTTAACTTTAGAGGGTGTTTATTTATGGAAAATCATATTTTGAAATGTGTCGACAATTTTTTTTTTTTTTTGAGTGTTTGATGATCTAATTACAGAAAAAAACGAGATTTGGTTGAGAGAAAATGAAGAAAGCATCTTCTATTGTAGAACAAAAGTCACTTCTTATAAGTGTCCATATACAATTTTGTACAAACTTATCCATCGCTTTAATCCTTTTTCCTGTATTATTTTATTTTGAAAAGAATACATTTTGCCCAATTATCCTAGTTTCAATTTATTTACCTATAGTTTAAAGTGTTAAAAATGTTAGATTATATTTTATTTTTTACCTATAGTTTAAAGTGTTAAAAATGTTAGATTATATTTTATTTTATTTTTAATCTAATATAGGCTAACATTAATTATGACTTTGAACTAAGATTAATATGGTCAAATAAGAGATATAAGATTGTCTTGAAGATAAGTGGATTTATTATTCTAATTAATAATGTGTAGGCCTAATAGGCTCATTGGAGAATATTAGATAGAAACACTAATGCATCTATTATAAAGTAAGTGCTAAGTCCCTCTTTGATGATCTGAAGTCTGATTTAATAAGTGGATTTATTATTCTAATTAATAATGTGTAGGCCAAATGGGCTCATTGAGGATTATTAGATGGAAACACTAATGCATGCATCTATTATAAAGTGAGTGCTAGGTCCATCTCTAAAGATCTAACGAATAAAATTTTATATCTATCATCTAAGAGACCTAGTTGTGAGATTATGAGAGAAGAATTTATTATATCTGAATATAAAGTGAGTGCTAGGTCCGTCTCTAATGATCTAACGAATAAAATTTTATATCTATCATCTAAGAGACTTAATTGTGAGATTATGAGAGAAGAATTTATTATATCTAAATAAATTTTTATATCTATCATTTAAGAGACCTAGTTGTGAGATCATGAGAGAAGAATTTAGTATATTTGATCACATTCGATCATGTTTACTTTCGATCATATTTCATCCACTCAATATGTTGAGAGATTATAAATTAAGTTGTATCTTGCAACTTATTTCAATAATACGGTGTTCTATGAATTCATGTATGATATGAGGCATGGAATAATTTATACTGTGTTCTATGAATTCATGTATGATATGAGGCATGGAATAATTTATATTCCTAATTTTATCTATCAATTGGCATCAGAGTCTAGTTACATGATCTTAGTATCCATATATTTATTTTTTTCTCTTCTCCATGTGATTTGTACATACATCCTTATTACCTTTTTCTTTTGCAAGTTTGATATGATATTCTATGCAAGTTGTAAAGATTCTTGTTTTGCATTCATTTCCATGATTTAATTGCATATTTTGTGATATGGATTTTCAATTTCAAAGTCAAACCTTTGCAATACTAAATAGGGACTGCAGTTTTTAATTGTTTTGATTTCTATATTCATTGTGGTTTTATCAAACAAAAGGGACCATAAATTTGTTTAGATGTGTTTGTTCAATGATTTGTTTAATCAAATCTTCATTTGTTTAGTTTTTGATAAGTGAACAAGGTAAGTAGGAAAAATTATTGACAATGATTATTTTTGACAACAATTTCACTAATGATGACTAAATAATGGTCTTACTTATGATTGCTTTTGAAATTATGATATGTAATGAGTTTGATTAAAATTAAGCTCAATAGTTTATATAGAGCCATAACAAAATTGTTTTTCATGTAATATGCATGTAAATTTTATTTTTATGTGATATTAGATATAATTATATTTTTATATCTTATAAAGTTTAATTTTTAACACACTTTGCATTGTTAATGTCACATTGGAGAGATTTAGTTATTGTTAATGTCACATTGGAGAGATTTAGTTATCTCTCATAAAGTTGGATCACAATACTTTAATATATTTGAATTATAACATTATTAAGAGATAATTTGTATATTACATATAGGTATTAGGGTTATGATTAAAGACAATTATGGGTCCATGTCTATAAGGATCAAACCACACCATTAAAGTAAGTTATTTTGCATGGATAATAACAAAGTGTATTCCCACATAAAAGAAAGTATAATGAATTGATTGAATTCTTACAACCAAACTGGATAGCTCATTTGATTTGTAAGATTTTGAATTTTGATGATAAGGGATGCTTTTGATTAAGTACAAAATTTTTCTACCTAGAGATGTTGACTTTGTATAAGATTTAATGATGCCACGTGAGATATATGATTGGGAAGTGACCTATCTAAGTGATCTATTCAACCAAAGGTGGTAGATTTACAAAGCCATATTGTTTTTATATGGCTTTAATATCAGTATTAATCTACAATTTTCTAATATGTTGCATTGTATTTAATTTATTTAGTCACTTTTCTATTAACAATAATATGGTTACTATCAAAGTGTTGCCTAGTTCAAATTTCAAGAAATCGAAGCAAGATGTGGAATTTGTTATTGAGACGGTAGATATGGATTTGACAATGAACACTAATAAGCCAAGTGAACTCATTGAAACCAACACTAATGCACAGTAACAAGTACATGCAACTTTGTGGAAGTTGAATAACATGAGTTATTTGACAATGAAGAAGTTCATTCTTGAACTTCTATTAAGTGTTTGTCCTACCATTACTAAGGCTAAAGAGTTCTTAATTGAACTCATTGAAACCAGCACTGATGCATAGTAACAAGTACATGTAACTTTGTGGAAGTTGAATAACATGCGTTATTTGACAATGAAGAAGTTTATTCTTGAACTTCTATTAAGTGTTTGTCCTACCATTACTGAGGCTAAAGAGTTCTTAATTGTTGTGTACCAAAGGTATAAAGTCTCATTAAATGTAGAAATAGGCACACTTTTGAGGGAGCTTTACTCCATAAGGTATGATGGAGTTTGAAGCATTAGGGAATACATCATCAAGATGGTCCGCATCAAGCTAAATTGAAAAGCTTGAACATTTCTCTCCCTGTTGCCTATATTGTTTATCAAGTGTTGAACACCATCTTTGCTAATTCTTAGGATAAGGCATGGGGTATCAATAACCTAATCATCAGTTGTGTTGTAGAGGAGGAGAAACTAAGGAGTGAAAATCATAACCTGTTATCTTTATGCCCAAGCCTTGTGGTAAATGAAAGGATACGAAATATGAATTCCCCACTCCTAAAAATGTTTGGAATAATAACTCTTGTCAGTCAAGTACTGTGGGTGTCAACAAATCCACTTTTAAGAAAGATAGTTGCCACTTTTGTAGGAACAAAGGTCATTTTAAAATGAATTACATCAAATATAAAGCTTGGTTAGATAAATGTGAAAATAAAGGTAACTCATTGGCTCTTGTTTTATATGAATCTGATTTAGCTATGACTCCATTTGGTTCTTGGTAGCTTGATAATGGAGCAACTACTCATGTTACATTAATTAAGGGGGATGTTAAATAAAGAAGAGAGTAAACTCATGGTTGGCAACAATATGGAGGTGAACTTAGTATTCATAGTAGTAGTTTGTTTGAATTTAGAGTCTGATTTTAAATTTACTTTAAGGAACACTTTCTATACACCATTTTTTAGATAGAATTTGGTTTTGGTTTCTATTTTAGACAAAAAAAAGTTACACTTTTCATCTAAAAAATGGGAATGTTTCCTTATTTTATGATTCAACTATAGTTAGTCATTTTACTTTATCATATGGATTATATAGAATGTGTTTGACTCTAAATGAAATTTATATCATTGCATGTAATGTTGAACAAGTTGCCAAAAGATCCTTAATTAAGGAAAAGTTTTCCATGTTATGGCATAAAAGATTGGGCCACATTTGTAGGGAAAAGGTAGAAAGGTTGATGAAAGATAACATACTTCTTACTCTTGACTTTCAGGACCCAAAAACACATGTTGATTGTTATAGGGGAAAAATATCCAAAATTAAAAAGAAGGGTTCAATTCGTGGTAGTCATCTTTTGTAAATTATTCATATAGACATAAGTGGCCCCTATCAATCCATTATATGCAACAATAAGTATTTTATAACATTCATTACAATAAGTATTTTATAACATTCATTGATGATTTTTCCCAATATTGATATGTATTCTTGATTAAGAAAAAGTCTAAAGCTTTTGATAAATTCTAGATCTTTAAGATTGAAGTTGACAAATAGTTGGAAAAAGTCACCGAGATTGTTAGATCAGACCAGGAGGCAAGTATTATGGCAAACATGGAGTCTCAATGAAAGTTAGAGGTCTATTTGCCAAGTAATACTTGGAAGACTATGGCATCATTACTCCATTTGCCACAATAGGTAGTCTTGAGCAGAATTACATTGTTGAATGGCAAAATAAAATCTTAAAGATATGAAAATGATCATTCAAAGTAGGACTAATCTTCCCACTATCCTTGGGGTGAGGCTTTTAAAACAACTTTATATATTCTCAATAGAGTGCTTAGTAAACTCCATCTTAGTTATAGACTAGATGTAAACCTAGCCTTAATCATCTCTGAGTATGGGGATGTCCTTTAGAGGTACACATTAATAACTCTTATGAAAATAAAATGCATTATAAATCTATTCATTGCTATTTTATTAGATGCCCTAAGCATTCTAAGGATTATAGATTTTATTGTCAAGATGGAGGTACTAGAATTGTAGAATCACAAACAATAAAGATTTTGGAGCATGACCTGGCTAATAAAAATGACTTTAGTACCACAAATAAGAGTGTGTAGATTAAAATGGTTTATATTTCTCTAGTAGTAAGACAAGCTCTTATGGAGCTTGAACTAATGGTTTCTCTTATCGAAGAAAAGGACCTCTTGTTCTTGATGAGGTTCCTCGAGCATAGGATATAGTTGAACATGTTCCATTTAGGAGATCCATTAGTGTGAGGACATTTATCATCTCATCAGATTATATACTATATCTATGAGAGAATAATTATGACATCGGCTATGTCATTAACCTATTTATTTTTACAAAAATTGTTTTTGGTCCTCCATCTGACATATAGTGGGATGCAATGAAAGATGGGATGTAGTCTATGAAGCATAATAATGCCTAGGAGCTTGTTGAGTTGCTTGAAGGCTACAAGCCCATATAATGCAAATGGTTTTACAAGACCAAAAAGGAGTCTAAGAAATTCGAGAGGTTTAAGGTCATATTAATTGCCAAAGGTTTTACTTAGAGAGAAGGGATAGATTTTAATGAGACTTTCTTTGTATTTCCTCTAAAGATTCATTTAAAGTTGTTATGGCACTAGTAGCTTATTCTGATTTAAAGTTACATCAAATGGATGTGAAAACCACATTTCTAAATGGAGACCTTATTGAGGAAATGTATATGGTGCAGCTTGAAGGATTTATAAAATATGATTGGTATCATCTTGTATATAGACTTAAAAGTTCTATTTGTAGGCTCAAGCAAGCATCTTGACAATGATACCTGAAATTTGATAAGATAATTATATCTTTGGATTTGTTGAAAATAAAATGGACTTATGCATATATCTTAAGGTAAGCGGGAGCAAATATATTTTTCTCAATGTTTATGTAGATAATATTTTGCTTACAAGTAACTATCTAGGCATGCTGTATGAGGTTAAGCAGCTATTGTTTAGACAATCTGACATGAAAGATCTTAGAGATTCATCTTTTGTTCTAGACATTGAAATCTAAAGAGATAAGTCTCAAAATTTGTTGGGTCTCTCTCAAAAGGCATACATTGATAGCATACTAAAGAGATTTAATATGCATAATAGTAATAATGGAAATGTTCCATTCCGTAAGGATGATAAATTGAGTTTTACACAGTGTCTTAAAAATGACATTGAGAGAAAGCCAATGAAGAATGTCCCTTATTCTAATGTAGTATGGAGCTTGATGTGTGTTGAGGTTTGTACTAAACCAGACATTGCCTTTGCAGTAGTCTCTTAGGAAGAATATTGTCTAACCTAGGATGGGACCATTAAGTTACTATGAAGAAAGTTTTTAGATACCTAAAGGGATCTATAAACTATATGTTGACATATAGGAGGGTTAAAAATCTTGAACTTTTGGGGCACAGATTTAGATTTTGTTAGTTGTAAAGAAGATAGAAAATTCACATTTGGTTACATTTTTGCATTGGCAAGTGATGCAGTTTCTTGAAAAAGTGTAGTAAACACTATTGGCTTCATCCACTTTGCAGGCTAAATTTGTGGCATGCTATGGAGCAAATAACCTCAATGATGGGATGAACATTGTGATAAGTTCTACGTCCAGACTTATTTGAATATACTATAATAATATTGTCGTAGTTTTATTCTTTAAGGAAAATAAAAATATCATAGGGTCTAAGTATATGGAAATAAAGTACTTGACCTTAACCCTATTTTTGGATGAACTAAGAGAAATGTTAGGAAAAAAATAGGTGAATAGAAAAAGTGTAGAAAGAAAAAAGGTAGAAAATAATTTTTCACTTCTTGTTTGGATATGTTAAAAATAAGAGTAAAGAAAATAGGTGGAAAATCCATTTTTTCTTGTTTGGATTAGTAGAAAAGTGTGGGGAAAGAAAATATTACTATATCAAATGACATTATTAACCTCATTATATAATTTTGTAAATATGTGTAAAATAAATATAACTTTAATATAACAAATTATTTTAATTTATATATTGCAAAAATACTAATTATATATATATATATTAATGTGTTCACACATTATTGCTTACATATGCATGTATAAAATTTTCAAATGAGAAAATTATTCTTAATATAATACAGGAATTGACAAAAAAGTGTGGATTAATCCATGTAAAATATATACTTTAAATATAAGTAAATTTCAATTACTTTATTACATAATCATTGTTATCTATATTTTTTCTAATTTTATTTATGAGATGAATATAATTCATCAATTGAATAATAGAAAATTATATTTTTAAAATATTTACAATGCCTCTTACATTATCCCACTTATTTCTTTAATGTGAAAATATATATTTGATATAATATAACTTAAAAGAAAAGCAATTAGTGTGCTATAATTACTAGTTTAAAAAATAATTATTATAATGTAAGTAAAAAATACTAATAACATAAAAATCTAAAATAATGTATTTTAAATAGATGACCAATTAACTATAAAACAAAAGAAAATTTTAAAAGAAGAAAAAGATCAAAGTGCTATATATATAATTGAGTTAGGAAGGGAGGTGATTTGAACAAGGAAATAAGGGTATTTTTGGAAAGCAAAAAGTTTTGTTCCTGTTTCCCTGGCTTTTCTACACCAGTTGGTGGAGGAAAAACTTTGTCACACCACATTTTTTTCCACATGTTTTCAATACAACCAAACAAAGGGTAAAAGAGTTCATCAAGAGAGGTGATATAGAAGTAGAGCATGTAGCAATTAAGTGTACAGTTGTTGAGCTATTGACTAAGGGACTCCATCTTGGTGTCTTTAGAGGGTATGTTATTAACATGAGTTGGGTAGAGTCATTTGATATCCTTGGTTAGTGAGAGTTAGCATATATTCATTAGCTCTACTTGGTTTTGTTATGTTTGAGACATTATTTTGAGCTATTTTGATTATTATGAATTTTTCAAACAATTATTGTTTATGATTATATACATATATATATTTGTTTGTATAAAGTCTTAAGACTTGTGTCAATGTTAAGCATAAGTTTGGGGCCTATATCATTAGGCTCATGTGTATTATGACATAGAGAAATATCTAGGATATAAAGTTAGTTTTAAGATATATAGATTTAAATTATTTATACCATAAGGGATTTCTCTTATAGGCCAGTAATGCATAAAGAAGAGAGATAAATGACCGACGAGTAAAATAGCACACTATAAACCGTAACGTTAGTGCTATTGTTTCTTGTTACACTACTACATCTAGTTCATGTGGACAAGATTCATTAATATTAGTAACAATAGAAAGAACCAAGTCACATTAATTAATACAAGTTCTATTAAGATTCAATATTGAGGATCTTGTTTGATAAAATAATATTTTGAGAATAGCCTTTTAATCAATTTTTGGGCTAATATATATATATATTATTTTGACATAAGGTGTTAGTTAAAATTAATGATGCCTAAGTGAGAGAATGTTAGATTTTGCTTTATTTTATTTTTAATCTAATATAAGATAATATGGTCAAATAAGAGACCTAGGATGTTTCTAAAGTTCAATTTAATTAATGGACTTATTATTTTAATTAATAAGATGTGGGTTAAGTTGTGTAGGCCTAATAGGCTTACTGGGGATTATTAGATGGAAACCCTAATGCACCTATTATGATGTGAGTGCTAGGTGTAACTATGGAAGCAAGAAATGATTATCCACAAATATAATATCTAAAACAATAGCCACCATAATATCAACAATTCAACACGATTATGAATAACTATGAATCAAAGCTAAGTAAAGTGCTAAAAGTAAAATATTAAGGAAAGAGAGATTCAAATGCTCATTTATAGTGGTTTTGTTGGTTTTGCTCAGTGCCGAACTCAGAAATTAAAAAAAAAAATTCAAAACCCTAATCGATTTTTCAGAAATCAAACCGAATAAAACACCCTGGATCTCGTTGGTCTAGAGTATTTTAACATCATAAATTCTAATTGGAGAGCTCAACTAACCTTTTGGCCAATCTTAGCTGCAAGTGTCCATCGAAAATGCAGTCCAAGTGTCTTACTTCTACTAGTTGCTCACGTTAGAAAATAGTTGAAATGGTCTCAACTCTTTGAGCTTTGATCCTAACCCAATTATTAGCTTGAGGAAAGGATTGAAGTTTCCGATTCAAAATCGGAATAGGACCATCAGGACTGAAACCCTAGAGAGCTAGCTATTTCTCAAAAATTTCCCTTTTCCTCCTCTTGTGTCAAAACGTAACTGCAGTTGGGAAAATGGCAAACCCAAATGGCATATCGTTTGGCCATCTTCTGGCCAGCTTCCTTAAGCTAAAATGACAAGTCATTTTGCCTTACTGAAAATTATTTTTCAGTCGTAATGATTTCTACCAATAGCAGTTTAGTCTCTGGATATGCAATATATCCAAATTGTGGCCATAACTCGTTTTTCATTTTGCGTGTGACCTAGTAGGCCCGCGGAATATTAGCAAAAGTTCAAAATGCCCTTCAGACCATTTAAAGGCATATAAAACTAATCTAATTAATTTTAATTAATAATTAATTTCTCCAAATTAATTACTTGTGGACTTTAAGCTATAAGCAG
>JANHAO010028593.1:0-10565 GCA_026873985.1 Saraca asoca
CGACCTGGGACTGGGACTGGGACTGGTACTGTAGTAACCCGACCTGGCCCCGACCTGATAAAAAAGTAGCCCGACCTGGGACTGATCCGATTTATAATTTTTACCCGTTGGGTTAACCTGGTAAAATCCGTTAGCCCGTTTTGACAGATCTATTCAAATATCACTATATGCAAGTGTTTTGCACTTGTCAAAAGGGCAAGTGAGAAAAATTTTAATTTTTTCATTCCAATTTAAATTACGAATAGAATTTCTGTATTTATTTATTTTATCAATAAATTATTTATTTGAATTATCTATAATTAATTTTTAATTTAATTTTTTAATTTTAATACTATTAAATTATTGAATTATTAATTTAATTTTTTGGATTATGATGTAATATTTTGATATATAATTTTTAATATTTGAAATATTTATTTATTTGAGTAGCAATTTTAACATCTAATTTAATATTATTGAAATGATTTTCAACTTAGAGTTTTATGGTATTATATTCAAATACTTAATATTAAAAATAAAAGTTAAAACTATTTTAAATTTCAATGAATTGTATAATTTAAAATTTAAATAATTTTAATAACATATCTTCTAATTTTTAAATTATAAATCACTTTAATAAATGTTATATATTCTCATTATTTGTGAAAATTATCAATTTTAAAAAATATTTAATAAAATTATCTATATTCAATTTTCAATCTAAATTTGTTAATAGGTTTCAATCTGAATTATTTGTACATATGTACATATATACATACATATATATATATATTGTGTAAAAGAATTTTGTACAAATTTTTGTATAAAATTTATGTGCACAATAACAATATAATTATATGCAGTTAATTCCTCATTAATTAATTCATAATATTTTCCTTTTTATACCTTTTTATTAGAGGAAGATTTTATTGTTTCAACTATCTTTATTATTCAATCACGTGTATTTAATATTTTTATCAAACAATTCTACATAATTCTCTCATAATTTATATATAAATTAGCATATTTTTAATTCACATAAATGTTGTTTGTGTTTAAATAATTAATATTGAATAAAAAATATTATTTATATTAAGTAGTTAATCTTATATTTAAAAATATTATTATTTTATAATTTAACACACAAAAAATTTGTTTACAAAATATATCTAAACGGATATACTCTTTTTTTTTAAGTAAATTCATTTTAAGTACTTTAATATTTTATTATGCCAATGATACATATTCTCATTCCCCTCCCAACTTCCTATCTTTTTTTTTATGTAATACTCCTACATGATATTATACAATTAAGTACATTCTTATCCTACGTACTAAAAATTATAATTGTTATCCAATTAATGATAATTAATTCAATTACAAATAATATTTTAAATTGAATGCAAATAATACTTTGTTGTTATCTAAACAATTTGGGATTTTATTTAAATTGTATGTAAATAATAGTTCGTTAACAGTTACATGGAGACTAATTTCTGAAATATTTAGTATAAAAATCCACACAATTCTTCAAAATCTAAAATTAATGCACGACTACACACTCATATGCAAAAGCATGAACACACACACTTCCTCTAATATATATGAGGCACCTTTGGGTTAAAATAATTAAATTTTATTTGTCCTATGATAGTTGATCAAATTAATTAGTATATAGGGTAGGATCTGAAATCTATATATTGATGTTATGTAAGCAAGAAATTGGATTCTAAAATAAATTTTTTTAAAAAGAAGACAAACAAATCAAAATGGCAAAGGCAACAAAAAAAAGGTAAAAATTGAAGTGTAGCATCTAGCTATTTCTGTTCATTTGCTTTGTAAAAGCAAGTTTGGCGAACACGTTCAAGAAGACACGCAGAGGGTTAAATGCACTTTACAATCTTGTGTATAATATAATAAATAGTATATAGTATACATCATTTACAATTTGCTTCAATCACACATCTTCATGATAATTTGTAGAAAAGTTGTTTCACTATTGAAACATAAATTTAAATTTTTGTTTAGCTAAAAGTAGATAATAAGGTATAATTAAATCTTGGGTTATAGTTATAATATTCTTTCATATGAATCCAACTATACATATATACATGAAATACTTAGTAATATTGATGCTAAATTTGGACACATTATTATTTCAAATGACATCTATCTTAATCTTTTGCGATAACAAATACAGTAATAAGATAATTTTATCTATCCAATGCCATATATTTTAATTAAAACTATATTCTTCGTGAAAGTCAAAATTTTTGAAAAAATCACTGATTAAGATTGTAATGTTGATTATTTTTTTATAATTTATAGTGGCTCATGTAACTAATAGACTGGCTTTAAATAAAAGATGGCCTAATGTGATGGTTGTTTGGTCTAATGGTAATTAAAATCAATGGGGATTATTTTAAAATTTAAATTTTAAAATAAATTCCTCCCCTCTCCCTTCATTATATAAAGGGGCTATCTGCAGTTGAAAAGATAACAACAACGTAATAGAGAAACAACAAAACGAAGCATCAGAGTTCGTATCTTCACCATCAAAGATATAGTAAGAGGAAGGAAGAGAGGGAAAAAACTTACACAAGAGCATTAATCAATAGGAATCAAAAGAAATTATCATAGATCCAGGTAAGGGTCTTTAACCCTTCATTAAATGCAATAGTGAGAATTATAATATCCAATATTCACTTATAGTTTAGTGTAGTTTTCTGCATTCTTGAATTCAAAGAAAACTACAACTTATAGTATTTTATTCTTACATATAAATAAAATATTTGTTAATTCTTCAATTAGAATAGTCAAAATAATAAAAGAAGTAATTTTGTATTTTGTATTTTATTAAAACATATATAATACTAATTTATTTCATTTATATTCTAAATTAATATGTTTGTATATAATTTGAAATTAAATTTCATTTGTATTAATGTTCAACTATAATCATTTTTTTATTAAATGTCTCATTCATTTTATAAATATAATCATCTACGTTAAATTACTAAATTATAAAAATCTTGTGCGCATATACAGCTATATATATATATATATATATTAAAAATAATGTTTAAAGTAATTTTTATTAATTGACAGATAAACTAGATTTGACATTACTCAAATCTCCTTTAGCATATGCTGCAAATCGTTTTAGCGAACACATCGATTTGGACAATTATATGTCTTTCGATGTTTCTTATTGACTTCACATTTTAATTGTTGGTTATTAATTTTTTAAATAAATATTATAAGAAAATCTATTTTATGTTTAATAATATCAATTAAAATTTTATTTTATTAATTTAGATCGTAGAAAGTTTTAGATTCAAATTTTCTTGACGTCATTATGTTAAACAAATAATAATAGATTATAAATTAGTATATAGATTTTGAAAAATTGATTGTAAATGAGTTAAAGAATTGCTATACTAATCATACATCAAGTTTTCGGACATATTTCAAAATATGTTGCATTGTTTGATAATTGATTTTACCAGGAGCCTGATTAATTGCAATTTTAAGACATATAATTAATTATGGAATACTTTCAAAAGTGAATCAAAGTATAAATAGAGCTGGTATTTCAAAATTTTATTTTGATTTGTTTTATTTGTTATTTAAACAAAGTATAAATCAATATTTTAAAAATTGAACTAGACAAAACGATCAGGCCAACTCAACTGCTAATTGTTGTGTTATTTATTCAAGTTAACTCAAAAAATCATTTTAGCAGTCGAATCACGAAAAATCAAAAAATCTATTTAATTTTCAAAAATTGGTCAAAATTTTTTTTTTAGATTGGGTTGGTCTAATAAGCTTATAAATAATCAAAAACTAATAAAAAAAATTAACACATGATTGACTAAAAGCTCACTAACTTGCTTAATTTTTTTAGTTTTCTATTTTTATATAAAATATGAGCTCATATTTAGGGTGTAGGTTAACTATTATTTAATTCTTTTAATAAATTTATATAAATCTATATTTATAACTGTTAAATAAAATATTTTATTTCAAAAGGTGTTTGTGATTTATCTCTGATATCTCTCATTTTAACCTTTTTTTTAAAATAAAATAATATTTTTATGGAGCAGTTGAAGGCTTCAACAAATAGATATACTTGCATGTTTTTGTCAACCAAAAACTAATAGATACACTTACATGTTTTTTTAATGGGTACTTTTCTTTTCCTTATAAATAGTGAAACTCATTATTGAAGAAAACATTATCAACACCTTTGATTATAGAGCAAAGCAAAGCTCTCACCCATTTTCTCATTGTTCTTCACTAATATAGATGGGTTACTTTTATCTTTATATTTTTATACTTTATTGTTCCTACTCCTAGCTATGAGTTCACATATCCAGAGGGTCGGTTGAATCCTAGGGGGTTGTAGTATCAACACTTTACACTAAAGAGAGTGAAATAATCCTTAAAGACAGTGTTCTACACCCCTTAAACAATTTTATTTCAACAACTTTTACAACAATCTCAAAAATTATGGCATCTACAAATTCTCAAAATACTGTTTGTGCCTCTAGATATTGGAATGTCGTCCTCTACCACCATCGTCACTACTTATGCTGCTTCATTAGCTCATGCTCTATCACATAACAAGTAATTCTCGAATATCTTCAAAATTGAAGTATTTGAATGCTAAAATGTTAAGTGATGGCAAGAGCGCATCTCTTTTACACTAGATATGTATAGGGTTGTCAGGGCTCTAACTAATGGAAAACCAAAACAAAATGTGGAAGAATAGCTTCATGCTAATAAGGCTTGTCGTCATACTAATTTAAGCACTTTGCTTAATGATTTATTTGACATTTATTGTAGTTACAAGGAAGCAAAATCAATTTAGGAATCTATGATTACAAAATATACTGTTGAAGATGTTGAGAAACAAAAATTTGTCATTAGAGATTATTATCGCTAGGAAATAAATGATGAAGAGGAGATAAAAGCCTAAATCAATAAATAACACAAGTTATTAGAGGACTTAAAGGCAAAACACATCAACCTACAAGAAGAATTTGTTATTGGCGTACTTATTGAAAAACTGGCAAACTCTTGTAATGACGATAAGCAATAACTCAAGCATAAATACAAGTAGCTGACATTTAGAGAATTAATTACACACATTATAATTAAAGACACCAACCGGAAGGAATCTTAGTCTATCAAGGCAAATCTAATTTCCTCAAAGGATAACTTGGTGCATGACAATCCGCATCAAATGAGGTATTATAAGAAATCTTTTTCCTCTGGTACAAATAAAATTGATTACAAGTGTAAACTAATGTTTCCATCTTTAAGAAAAAGAAAGAGAATTGCTTTGTTTGTGATAAGCAAGGTCACTATGCTACACAATGCAGAAAAAGAGTGAAAAATGGCAATCTTCCTAAACCAAAAGCAAATCTGGTTAAAAGAGATGAATTAATTGTTGCAGTTATTTCCCAAATTAACATGATTGCTTATGTGAAAGATTGGGTGGTGGACTCTAGTGCCACTAAGCATATTTGTGCTAATAGAGATGTCTTTACCTCTTACTCACTAACAGAAGTTGAAGAAGAACTAGTCTATCTTAGAGATTCAAGAACTGCAAAAGTTCTGGAAAAAATAAAGTCCTTTTGAAACTCACAACTAACAAGATACTTGCTTTCAATAATATGTTGCATGTTCCCAACATTAGAGCAAATTTGATTTCAGTATCATTATTGGGAAAAGTGGGGGTTAAGGTTTCATTTGAATTTGAAAAAATTGTAGTGACTAAAAATAATATGTTTATGGGTGTTAGCCTAGCAGCTAAACTATCTTTTGTTTTGATGATGAAAATAATTTTGATCATATCATATTATGACTATGTGCTGCAACGTATACTGAATGTTTGCAGGTATCAAAGGTCGTCAAGATTATATAAAATATCTATATTAGATTTAGGATTTTATTTTGATTTTTATAGGATCTATTGAAAGTGAATTTTTCACAATTTAGCTCCAATTATTTTTCTTGAAATGTTTTTCAAAATGAGGTAGAAATATGACTATGAAATGAGATTATTTTAAGAAGTTTTCAAATCATCATTTCATTTGTTCTTCATTTTATAAAAATCACTTTTCACTCTATGAATCAATTCACGAATCGATTCAGAGAAGAACATATGAAACAATGCTTAAAAACTGGACTTGCCAAAGGTTTAGAAAAACCTGTGAAATCACTTACGAATCAATTCACGAATCCATTCACTAACAGAAAGTTAGTTATTCTGTTATAATCAGTTACAACTATTCTATATATACCTTCTTCACCTCATTTTATTTCATAACTGCACACTAACTGATTCAAAGGAGTGCAATAACTCTCTTTTATCTCTTCTACCTCTACATCTTTGATTTAGATTAATTAAAAGATCTTAGAGTTATTTTGTTGAAGATTCACATAGATTGATTGAGATCAAGCTCTCAATCCTTTGGTTTTGTACTCTTACATTTTTCTCTATTATTTTGTTTTAGATTTCTGATGTTAAAAATCTAGTTTCTAGGTTTGGAAGAGCCTAGTTTAAATCTTCTAGGTTGGCAAGATTTCTATTTAAATCTTGTGTGTATTTAAGTTTGCAAGAAGAGCAAGTAAAATCTTGTAGGTTAGCAAGAAGCCTGGAAAGTCTTGTGTAATAAACTGGCTGATTAGGAGCCCAGTTAAATCCTGAGTGATTATTAATTGAAGAGGTGATTCAGTTAAGAATCATCCAGTGGAGTAGACTTCATCTGCGGTTTCAGATAAAGTTGAACCATTTAAAAATTGTTGTCTCTTGATCTTTATTTTTACTGCACTTGTTATTTTCTAGTTTTTGCAATATTCATTACTGCATTATTATTCTTGTTGCATTGTTGTTTCAATTCTATCTTCAATTTATCTTAATCCAAACAAATTCCACTGCAACAACTATTTTTATCATCTTTTATTTGATTTGTCAAAGAAACTAATTAAGCTATGAAACACATTAAAAAAAATCCATTATAGATCTAACGATCTAAAGGGCAAGATTCGATTTTGAAATTTTCAAACTCTCATTATGGACCTGACAATAGGTAAGGGCTATTGTAGTCAAATTTATTTTTACTGAATGTTCAAAATGTAATGAATGAAAACGCTTCTAGTTTTGCTTACATGATTGATTCTACCTTTTTGGTTGATTCTCATAATTTATGGCATGTTAAATTAGGACATGTGAATATTTTATATGTTAAAAATACACAGGCTACAAGCTTAATATCAAGAATTAGTTTAACTAATAATAACATCAAATGCCAAATATGTGCAGAAACTAAATTAACTAAAGAATCATGTGCATCAGTTGAAAGAAGTTCAAAATTATTAGAACTATTTCATACAAACTTAAGTGATCTAAAACAAACAATCTATAGGTAGTAAAAAAAAATATCATGTGACCTTCATAGATGACTATTGTAAATATACTAAAGTCTATTTACTTAGAAATAAAGATGATGCTTTACATTTGTTTTTACAGCATAAGTTTGAAGTTGAAAATCAATTAAATAAGAAAATTAAAAGAGCTAAGTCAAACAAAGGAGGAGAATACATAGTTTTTAGTAAATTTTGTGAAAAAGAAGGAATAATACATGAAGTTACACCTGTTTATTTACCAAAATCAAATGGGATAGCTCAAAGAAAAAAAGAACACTAAAAGAAATGATGAACTCTATATTAGTAAGCTTTTTAGCACCTAATAATCTATGGGGAGAAGTTATTTTGTCTGTATGTCAAATCTAAAATAGAATACCTTATAAAAAAACTAGCAAGACCCCATATGAAATGTGTTAAGACTTTGCACCTAATTTAAAACATTTAAGGGTGTAGGGGTGTTTGGTTGAGGTTATGTTACCTAAACCTAAGAAAAAGAAAATAGGATCAAAAACTCTTGATTGTTTGTTTGTTGGTTATATGTAACACTGTGTTACATATAGATTTCTTGTTTTAAAAAGTGATGTACTTGATTGCAATACCATAATTGAGACAAAGAATGTTAAATTTTTTTAGCATATTTTTCCATTATCCAATAAAATTTCTCATGCGCCTAAGACATCTACCCCTACAAATATTTTTTAGAAAACTAATGAAAATTTAAGAAAAAGTAAAAGATTGAGAAAAGAAATAACTTTTGGGAATGATTTTTACATATATCTTGTTGAAAATAATCATTTATCTTACTCCAAAGCTATATCTTATTTTGATGCAAAATTTTGGAAAAAAGCAATAAAAATGAAAATTGACTCAATTTTGAAAAATCAAACTTGGGAACTAGTTAATTTACCTCCATAAACAAAACTAATTGATTGCAAGTGGATTTTCAAAAGGAAATCAAATCCTAATGGTTCAATGGATAAATATAAAGCGAGACTGGTTGCAAAAGGGTATACACAAAAACAAAACAAAGATTATTTTGATGCATTTGCACCAATATCAAAAATTTCTTCTATTCGTGTTTTGTTTGCTTTAACTTCCATTTATAAACTTGTTGTACATCAAATGGATGTTATAATTACTTTTTTAAATGGTGAATTGGAAGAATTTACATAGGACAACCTGAGGGATGAGTAGTTTCTGGCCAAGAAAACAAAGTTTGCAAATTAAAAAAAATTCTTTATATAGTTTGAAATAAGCACCAAAACAATGGCGTGAGAAACTTGACCAAATTTTGTTGAGTGATGGATTTTCATCTGTAGGGGTGGATAAATGTGTGTATACAAAGTGTATGGATGATAGATGTATAATCATTAGCTTGTATGTTGATGATGTGCTCATTTTTTGAACTAGTTTTGATTTAGTGCATGTTACAAAATAATTTTTAGTTTCCAAATTTGATATAAAAGATAAGGGTGAAGCTAAAGTTATTTCGGTGTTAAGATTATAAGGAATGATAATGAAGTAATATAATGTAAGACCTATGAAAACTCCTTATGATGTTAACATTCAGTCAAAGAAAAACTTAGGCAATCCTATTGCTCAGTCTAAATATGCTCAAATTAAAGGTAGTCTAATGGATTTAATGAATTTTTCAAGGTCTTTTGTAGCTTATGCTATTTGTAGACTAAGTAAATGCACTTAAAATCCTAATCATGATCATTAGAATACACTGATTAGACTAATGAAAAATTTGAAAAGTACCATTAATTATGGTATTGTGTATAGTGGATTTCCATTGTATTAGAAGGATACAATGATGCTAATTGGATCTTTGATTCAAATGAGACAAAATCCACTAGTGACTATATGTTCACCCTTGGAAGTGCAACTACTTGAAAATCATCCAAGCAAACTATTATAGTAAAATCTACCATGGAGTCCGAATTTATGGCTCTTGAGATGGTTCGTAATAAGGCTGAGAGGTTGAAAAACTTCTTAGCAAATATACTATTGGGAATGAAACCAATACATGCGATGTCAATGCATTGTGATTGCCAAGCAACAATAATCATTGCAACGAAAAAATCTTTCAGTGGTAAAAATTGTAATATTCGATTAAAACATGATGTTGTGAAGAGTCATCATATTCGATTAAAACATAATGTTTAAAGCAATTACTAAAAGATAGTATTATTTTCATTGATTATGTTAAGTTAAAAGGAAATTTAGCTGATCCTTTGACTAAACTTTTGGGTAGGAAACAAGTATTAGAAATATCAAGGGGAATGAGACTAAAGCCAATTTTGGAAATTAATAATTATGACAATCGGACCTCTGTGATTGAAGATCTCATAAATTAGGTTCATAAGCATAATAACAAGTCATTTATTGATTCTAATAGCACTATAAATTATTTAAGTCCCTCTTATAGTATATAATTAATGCTAAACTGCAAATTACAAGTGAGAGATGAGTTGACCTCTTAATGAATTCTATAGCCCTTATGGGTAGTATATTTAATTGCAATATATACTTGATGAAATCACCTATATGAGAGTGGAATGGGGGCTACTCCTATAAGATAGTGACGATATCTTTAAAGCACTCATGAATTACCAGGTGTGCGTATTGCATGTTAGTCAAAACTATATTAAATAATAGAAGTATTATGAAAAGTGTAATATGATAAGCAAAAATTTTAAGTTACACTAAGATTTATCGATTCATAGAAGTTATAAGGCTCACCTATATTTCTGTAAGTTATATCTCATTATATTAGATTTGTTTATAGTCCAAAAGACACCAAATCGACGTATTTGCTTTTTTTTCAAAGTACTTAGTAAATTTTCTTCAATTTTCAACCTTTTGAAATAAGTGAGGGATTGTTAAATAAAATATTTTATTTCAAAAGGTGTTTATGATTTATTTCCTGATATCTCTCCCTTTTATCCTCTTTTGAAAATAAAATAATATTTTTATGGAGTGGTTGAATGCTTTAACAAATAGATATACTTGCATGTTTTTCTCAACCAAAAATAAATCAGATAATACACTCACATGTTTTTGATGGAACCGGTCCGACCAAAGAGGGGAAATTTTCGAAAATTTTCTGACAGAGGAACCCACTTGGCCGAACCCTTCCCCGGATT
>JANHAO010028594.1:0-10566 GCA_026873985.1 Saraca asoca
GGCTTCTTGTTATGATTTTCAACAATTGAATGAACCTTAAGTGATCAAGGATGCATTAATCTCAAGCTAGTTAATTCCCTTGGCTAGTTGCTTGTTATTTGTTGTGTTTTTTTTCGTTTTAATTTTGTTAGTGTAGTTGTAGATTAGTTTCTGCCAAAACCCTCCTTTATTTTCAGCTCCTAATTTAATTGATATCATCCACAAATGATCTTTGGATTCAACCCAATGTTGCTCTATGCTACAAGTAGAGTAGTGCAATCTAATTTTATAAATTTCTAATTTGATCGGTCTCTACAAACCGAACATCATTAGACACCCCAGACCAAATTTTTGCAATAGAGAGGGATAACGAGGACTTTGAGAGGCCCAAGCCTATAAGAGCTCCCCTTAAGCGAAGAAATAGAAACAAGTTTTGTACCCATCACAATGAGGTCAAGCATAATACTTTAGACTATTGGGCGCTCAGAGATGCCATTAAGGACCTCATTAAGAGAGGTCACTTGAGGGACGATGTAGTGCAGCCTTTGAGACAGTGAACTCCATGGCTTTAGCAACTAGCCCAGCATCAGCACTAGTAGACTCCCAAGCAGGAGGAGACACCCTCGATAAGGACCATATTCACCATCCATGATGGACCTCACATTGCTGGAGCTTCAAAAAGGTCCCACAAGTGGTATGTGTGAGAAGCAAAACATGCCCTACTCATAAGGTACGAGGAAGCTGAGGGACTAACAAAAAAGGCCAGGATGAGCTTTGATTGCATCACTTTTACTAGTGAAGGTGCCCAAGGAATACATTCTTCACACAATGACACACTGGTCATTCGAGCCATGATCAATAATGCTAAGGTGTGGAGAATCATTATTGACATAAGTAGCTTAGTAAATGTGATGTATAGGAAGTGCTTTGACCAAATGCGTATAAACCCTGACCAGCTTAAGCCTTCCCCAGAACCTCTTTTTAGCTTTACGAGAGATCCGATAGTGCCAGGAAGATAGATTAAACTTCCAACTACCCTCGAGGATTTGAGCTGCCAAGCCACTACCTTGGTTGATTTTCTAATCATTGACTCTCTTTTAACGTATAATATGGTGTTGGTGCAACCAGTGATAAATGACCTAGACATGGTCATATCACCCATAACACTCACCATCAAATTCCTAACTCCCAATGGCGTTGGGTGTGTACAAGGAGAGCAGCAAATGGCCCGACATTGTTATAAAGATGCAATTGAAATGAAGGTAAAAGGAAAGAAGATTGACATGGTTTCTGAAGGAGAGCCATGACCTACAAGCTCAACTGGGATTAGTTATGACCTGGACCCTCATAAAGTGGACCTTGAAAAGATGACTTATTTGATAGAAGAACTCGAGGATATTCGAGTCAGCAACGTAAACACCAAAAGATGCCTCAAACTAGGAAAGAATCTGTCCCTAAACATGAAGGCAGAGTTAACGAAGTTTCTTAAAGCAAATCTTGATGTCTTCGCATGGAATCATGAAGACATGGCCAAAATTGACCCAAAAGTCATGTTGTACAAATTGAATATCAATCCTAGCTATAAGCCAGTTTGCCAAAAGTGAAGGCCCATGACTGCTGAATAATATGCAACTTTAAAGGAGGAGATAGATAAGCTTTTAGGAAATAAGTTTATCCAGGAAGCTTATTATCCCACTTGGGTAGCCAACCCTGTCCTTGTGAAAAAGAAGAATAAGAAGTGGAAAACTTGCATTGACTTTACTGACCTCAATAAGGCATGCCCAAAGACAGGTTTCCCTTGCTAAGAATCGATCAGTTCATGGACGTAACAGCAAGGCACGAACTCCTCAGCTTCATGGATGCATACTCAGGATATAATCAGATCCCCATGGCCTCATAAGATGAGGAGCACACCTCATTTATTACATAAGCAAAAGGTTACCAGACATTGAGACAAGGTATTCAATTGTGGAAAAACTTGCCTATTACCTAGTAGTTGTGCCAGGGAAGCTGTGACCCTATTTCCAAACGCATAGCATAGAAGTGATCACACAGTTCCCACTTAGACAAATCCTATAAAAGATAGATGTCTCTGGTTGTCTTCTCAAATGGGCAATTAAGCTAGCTCAGTTTGATATTGAATATATACTTAAACTGACAATCAGAGGGCAAGCTCTAGCAGATTTCATAGTAGAATTCACCGGACCTATACAGAAGAGGTAGAGACTTTAAAAGCTCTATGCTGGGAACTGTATGTTAATAGGTCATCAAGCAAACAAAAAGCTGTGGCAGGAATGCTCCTCATCAGTCCAAAAGGGCACAAAATCCTCTATGTGCTAAGGTTCAGCTTTTAAGCCACAAATAACAAAACTAAGTATGAAGTGTTCTTAGCCAAGCTGTGATTGGCCAAAGAGGTGTGAGCTGAAAGATTAAAGATTTTTAGTGATTTCCAGCTTGTTGTCTGCCATGTACGGGGAGAATACCAAACTTAAGGGTTAAAGATGGCTCCCTACCTACAAAAAGTCCAGGAAATGCTGAGCTTATTTCAACATTATGAGGTTAATCATATATCGCAAGCCCACAATGCACATATTGATACCTTGGCTCACTTAGCCATGACCAAAGACGCTAACTTCTTGGGGGCGATCTCGATAGAGTTCCTCTTATCCCCAAGTATAGAACAGAAGGATGCCTTAACAACAGTTACTAAGACACCGAGTTCTTGGATGAATCCAATCCTAGATTACCCATAAAATGACAAACTGCTGAAAAATAAGCTCAAGGCATGATGATTGCGAGCTCAGTAGCCAGGTATTGCATCTATGACAATGTATTGTACAAAAGAGGGTTCTCAACACCACTCTTAAGATACATCAATGGCTTTGACTGTGACACCATCCTAGAAGAAATTCACACAAGCCATTATGGAAATCATGCTAGAGGGCTATCTTTGGCCCAAAAAGCTCTTCGACAGGGGTTCTATTGGCCCACTATGAAATAGGATACAGTTGGACTTGTCAGAAGCTACGTTAAATGCTAAAGATTCACGATGATCTCGTGAGCCCCACCAGCCTACCTATAACAAATGGTTAGTCTATAGCCCTTTGCAATCTGGGGCATGAACCTAATTAGACCACTCCCTACAACTCACAAAAATCACAAACATGTAGCAGTGGCTATACATTACTTCACCAATTGGGTAGAGGTAAAACAGCTCGCAAAGATCTCTTATGCAAAAATCAAGAAATTTGTATGGAGTAACATCATTTGTAGATTTAGAGTTCCCCAACAGATTGTAACTAATAATAAGACTCAGTTCAATAGTGAGCAGTTCATCAAGTTCTGCGATGATCTTAAGATTACAAAAAGCTTATCAGCTGTAGACCATCCATAGGCCAACAGATTAGTTGAAGCCATTGACAAGATCATCAAACACATCTTGAAGATGAAGTTAAAGGCCAAGAAGGGAGCATAGGTAGATGAGCTACTAAAAATGCTTTGGGCTTATAAAACCACTATCTGTAGCATTACAGGAGAAACTCCTTTCTCGATGGTATGTGGATCTGAGGCAATGATCTCAGTAGAACTTAAAGTGGTATCACAATAAAGAATTACTTTTAATCCAGAAGATAATGATAAACTACTCACCGTGAATCTAGATCTCATAAAAGAGACCAGGGAAAGAGCTCGCCTCAGGGTCGCAACCTACCAGTAACAAGTCACGAGGTACTACGATCAAAAGGTTCAAGCTCAAAGCTACAAACCTAGCAATCTTATTCTACACCTCATCCTTCTAGGAGTGCGCAAGGCCAACGAGAGGACCCTAGGGCCAAACTGGGAGGGCCTGTGCCTCATTAAGAAAGTCATTGGCAATGGGGCTTATCACTTAATAGACATAGGTGGAATTGAATTCCCTTGAGCTTGGAATGCAGAGCATTTCTACCCATACTATCAATAAGGACTCAAATTTTGAAAATTATTCAGAAAAATTAATGAAAACACTTAAGTGTTTCCTCAAATTTTTATATTTGTATTCATATGTTTCTAAGTAAAATCTCAATAAAGCCTTACATGGGAAGCAAGTGATGCATCAGATGAAGAATGTTACCTGAAGTGTAACCCACTAGGCGTTCATTTTTGCATAAACTTATCAAGTCATGTATATGGAGCAATCGATTATAGGATTGAGAGAAAACAAATAAAAATAGTGCAAAATTTCATTTAACGTTCCCTTTGACAAAGCAAATTTATACAAAGTCCAAAAATAGATATAAAATTCAAAAAAGAGGAAACTCAAAATCACAAAGAGTCGTGGCCTAAGAAGTTGGATCTTTAGAAGCTAAGCCTTCTTGAGGCAAAGGGTCGACAAGAGGAGTAGCAAGGTCATCCATCACTTGATCTCCAGTAGCTTCCATGACCAACAAGCTGCCCTCTCTTCAAGTGGCATCCTCAATTGGAGAAGCTTTAACTGCAGACTTGGCACCCTTTTTGGTAGATCTGGCCTGAGCAGTCCTTTTGAAGTGTTTAGCAGCCTCAAGGGCCTCCTTATCAAAAAAGGAGAAGTTCATCTCTGGATGTCGCTCCCATAGGGTGTAGAAGAAGGAGGAGTTGGTATCAGACTTTGCCTTCTCTACTCCTTCTGTAACTAGCGAGATAGTTTCTGCTTTGACTTTAGCGACCTCCTCCTTCCCAAGAGTAGTTTCCTTTTTGGCTGCCTCAAGCTCTTTCATAGCAACCTTGGCTCATTACTCTATTGCCCTAGCACGCTGCTCCACTACGCCAACTTGTTACTCCGTAATCTCAGCTCACTTCACTGTTAGCTTAGCTTGTTAAATAGCCAAGTCCAGATTGATACTCATATTTGTCAGATCATCAACTGTTCTATTAAGGTTCAATGTAATGGCCTTACGATTCACCACTTCATGAGATAGAGTAGGCTCAGCATCCTTGACCTTCTCCTTTAACTTCAACACCTTAGTGGTGACGGCAGCCAGATCATCCATCAGACTTGCTTTCTCCTCACTCTAGGCTCAAAGAGCCTTGTTTAGCTTTATCATTATCAACAAGTTCTAAAGAACCAGATAGACAAGTTAGATTACAAAAAAAGTAGAAGAACCAGGAAACAAAAGACTCTACTAGTAGGCTATGGCAAGACGTATAGCTTATCAACCCTCCGATTGAAAAGTCCTCTGACTCTAGAACTTTGGCCTTACTACGAGGCCCCAGGATCACATTGACGTTATCAAGGAGGTAATCCAAGTACTCCTATATCTTTGGGCTAAGCTTGATAGGTTGATCTTTAACCTCGACTTCTAGCACCATCCATTTTTGAAAGGCAACAACCTTCTTCCCTTTGCTCCTCTTCTACTTTTTGGCAGAGGACTTGAAGGGGGATGTGACCTCGACTGCAGTTATCATCTCAAGGCATGAAGTGGAAGTCAACTCCTACAAGGGTGCAACTACTAAGGCTAAGGGTTGACTTATAGCAACAAGAATTTCATTAGCATCAAGAGCCAATAAGCTTGATGGAGACACATTAGGTGGTGGTTTTCAAAGGATGAGCTTAATTGCATCTTTGAAACCCTCGAAATTTGCTAGGCCGATCTCCTTGACTTAACGGGCTCCAATCTCTTTAGTGAGCTCAATACCCAAAGCCAGAACAAGCTTGTGCGAACACAGAAGACCTTAGTTAAATCGAAAGTCATTTTAGAGGTCATCCAAAGTAGCAAATTGATCCAAAATACTAAGCTCCTTAGCCTCTAAAGTCAGTTTCTTATCAACCCCATCTGTAAAAAAAGAATAGTGTTAGAACTAAAGAAGCAAATATAAAAATTCATCGAGCTCGCATATCCATAGTTTGCTCACCAAGAGAAAGAACAAAACTAAAGTTGATAAGGTACTGCAGAGATGGATAGGAGACATAAAACCAATGGATTTTGTAATTTCCCACATTGGATTTGCCTTTGGCGTTACCTTGTGGCTAGATTCTTCTATGCTCGGTATGCTGAGTTGAAAGATAGTAGATCCCCTCCTACAAACCTGTATTCCTAATACGATATAGGTAATAGAGAACCCTAGTTGATGGTGAAGGCAGGTTATTCCTTAGATATACAAGTGCCAAGGAAGTGATCTAGGAGTAAGAATTCGAGGTGAGCTAGAAGGGACAGAGTTTCAACTTGTTCAAAAAATTGACAATGTAAGGGTGCACCGGGAACCTAAATCCGGCATTGAGATACTAGGGGTTGATTGTGACAAACCCTGGGGGTGGATAGGCTACATGATCACTTGGAAAGCGCGACATGACATGACAACCCTTAGGGAGTCGAAATGTTCAGACCATGCCCTGGAGCTCATTGAAGCTAATGGTCAAGACATGGTAGTTGAACATCGATTGATCCTTTTGGCCCTCAACAGGGTCTAGATGAATGCTGAACTCCCTAACGACCTCGCCACTCCTCGAGGTCGCTTCACCTATAGGTCACATCAGCTCAACAATCTCGACTGGAGAATCAGGCTCCTTATGGCTCCCTAATCAATGACTTTGGCATTTGTGAGCTGCATCTACACAAAGAAAGGGGGTGGTCAGGTTGCTAAAAGCATACCATACCGAGAAAATAAGACTAGCAACTTCTTATACAGCAAACTACACATGTCTCTCGGGTCACCACATTTAAGACCCAAACTCTGGAAGACAAGGGGACTCGATCATTGGGACATTATAACCCAGAAAACTAATAGAGGACTCGAAATGACAATCGAAAAACCTAAAGTCTACTGACAAATCAACCAGATAAACTAGACCAAATGCAAGAAAATGCACAGGCAAACAGCTTGAACTAACATTCAAAATTTTCAACCATAAACAAGCAAGTCTCACATAGACTAAAAAACAACAACATCCAAAAACCACAAATCAAACAAAGAAAACTCACCATTTTAGCCGAAGGAAAAGGTTTGAGACAAACGCAAAGCTGATTTTCAAAGGTCAAAACTCGAGTCACAAGCCTAGTGAGTACGAACAATGCCTACAACAATAAACAGAGATGAACAGACACAGGCTTGATGGAGAGGAAGGAGAAGAAGAGTCTAAGAGCTTAAAATTGCAAATGATAAATGAAAGGGGGAAAAGAATTCTCTTCAAGTTATATTGCGCGAACTCTCACCGTTGGATTTGGGAACCCATCAAATACCCATAATCTGATGGTTCACTGAACGCCAGCTATGAGTTGTCACTAACTTGGCAAAGACATTTACCGAGGCGGTAATGATTGCATAGGATAGTGGCATAAACCCAAAAGTCACAGACAAAGTGAGCAAAAGCATGCCAAATAGGCTGTGGGATCGCATATCGCATGCAATAGACTACAGCTCTCGGCTTGCTCCGTATCCAAGTTATGCTAGCTGAGGTGCATTCGTGTGACCTACCTGGCCACCAAAATCTTGTGCGAATCCATGTGACCTACCTAGGCACTCAATCTCGCACTACCTTAGGTTCTCAAGCACTCTGGTGCTCAAATTTGTTACTAGTTTAAGCACTTCGGTGCTCAAACTTATGACCAACGAAGGCATTCCAATGCTCAAATTCATTGCCAACTAAGATGGCCTAATGCGACTGATTGGTCATTCAACATGGCACATATCCTTTTAAGTCATGATTTATTGGCTTAAGCCCATTTATATAAATCTTACCTATATTATCCAAGGTCGATTAACCTATCGGGCACTCATTTTATCTAATGCTTATCAAGTTATGGTTTACAGAAACTCATTCATGTTACCAGCTACAACCTACTAAATCACCAATATGACGTGCTTAGGAAAAAAACAAGAATAATGCATAAAGTTTCATTACAAAACATCTTTCAATGAGGTGAATTTACACAAGAAAATTCGAAGTACAAAGACCAAAATAAGCCTACAGCTATAATAAGAAGGAGAAACTAGTCTTTTAAGAGCCAAATCCTACAAGCAAGAGCAAACCTACAGTTGACTGAGGAAAAACAGAATTCCAACAAGCCGTGGGGTCAGCGAGCAAGCCAAACTGCTCTAACTCTTCCTAGCCCTCCTCTCAAGCTTACAACCTCTTTCTTAACTTGAGTACCCCCAAGGTACTTGGAGTGGAAAGATCAAAATTTAAGGCAAGCAAGGCAGCTACTCAAATCTCTTCTAGTCCTCCTGAGCAAGGAGAACATCTTTGAACTTCATCATCCCAAGGTACATGGAGACCTAAAGACTCCTTACGCCATCATACAAGAAGGCCAAAGAGCATGGGTGAAAAAGCTATATTATTTAGCTCGAACATGAGCAGGCTATGAAGGAATGTAACAAAACTTCTCAAGATCCTCAAAGAGGAATAGTTCATGGGAGCTTCCTATAACAAAACTTCCTAGGATCCTCAAAGATGAACTATCACAATAGGCCATACACACCTTGTAGAACTCCACCAAAGATCCAGACCATAAGAAACATGGAGGGCTTAGCTAAGGCACACATTGGGTCATTTTATGGAGAAGCAAGAAAGGTTTTTTCACACTTTATATAGACTGGTCTGGCTTCACCGAAGAATCCAAAGGATATTTGGCTGTTCTTGATTGAATGGTTCAGAAGAATACAACGCTACCACGCCAACAACTATGAAATATGTATAGTAGAATGTATGGCCTAATGCAGATGAAGTGAAAGATTAAAGCTTGAAATGACAATACGATAGGCTATAAGCAAAGACTTTGACGATACAACAAACTATAAGTGAAGGAGTTTACAACATTGCAAACTACAAATAAAGACTTTGCTAGCAAACTACAATTACCAATCTGCAAAGTGAACTAAGAATTGACTGGGAGTTAGGAGGCTAATGTTATAGGTATTTTTGGGACAATGCAAATTGGCAAAAGCCTAACAAGAAAATAGTCCAATCGAAAAGGACCTAGATCATCCAAAACTGGGGTCACCCAGTAAAGGTACTAGCTCACCAGCTGCAAGCTTAGGATGTAGAACAAAGCCAAGGAGGTAACCCTGAAAGATAGGCTCCAACTCATTAGTCAGAGTATACAACCCCAGACATCTTCTAGGAGAATCATTTGGTTGAACCTGAGTACGGAACCAACTAGCACAGCCCGCAAATTACCTAGCTCGAGCTCAAACTGCCAAGCGAGCTACCCCAAGCATAGGAATGGAACGCCCAAGTCTAGTCATCAGTCAGAGGCATATTCTCCTAACCGACAAGTCAGTCCCCAAAACTGACACATCAGCCTTCAAAAATCGATAGTGAAATGCCAAGCATTTATTGCCCACGACAATGGAAATGATAGTTTTATAATTTGTCAAATTACACTTATAACCCTCCCTACTTTCCCTACTTCTATAAAGAGGGGGAAAGATCATTGTAATGGGGAGATAGTGAAAAAATCCATGCAAAAACTCTGTCGGAATAGTGAGAGAGCTCATGTACTGTTAATTTGTTGAAATATACAAAGAAATTACCACACAAAAGCAAATATAACCACTGTGAACGTAGAGATCACATTGACTTTAGCTGAATTACGATAAAATGCTTCTGGTGTTTATTGTTTCTCCTTTCTTTCATTCTCTTCCTTGCTCATATACACACTTGTAACTTGCAGTTTGGGGGTATACTGGACTTCATCCGTTGCCCGATTTTTACTCTCAATAGCCATCTTCCAGAAGACTCACTTTGGTTAAATCCAAGAATGGGACTAACTTGCATGGCCAACTTGTAGAAAATAACTTGCTGGAATCAACTTGCCATTTATTTATTATTTTTCCTTGTTTGGAATATATTAAGATTGTACACCCTAGCAACTATAAATAGGGGTTAAGATCACTGTACAAGGAAAGCCAATCTTGGACTGAGAGAGCAACTTAGATAGAGAAAATCGACTTATATGATCTCTATAAAAATATCATACTCTCTAAGTATATTCCCAAAAATAACACTATTGTAAACATAAGGGTCAACAACTGACTTTAGTCGAGCCACATTAAAAATCCATGGTATTCTCCCTATTCTTACTTTCTCCATCTCCCTCTCACTCTATTTCTCTTACACATAAACTAGATAGTAGTTTGGGATTTCAAGAACTTCTTTGGTTGACAGGTTTTAGGCTTACCAAATTCTATCGTTAATAGTATAAAAAATAAATACGAATAATTTAATATTTTTCATCAGAATTACAAGAAGTTTTGATGCATTTTATATAAATACATTATTTTATTATAAATGTTTCTAAGTGAATTATTTTTAAATAAAATCAATAAATTTATTATTTATACAATTAAAATAATTTAAAATTCATCTAATTTTATACTTTCAACAATAATTTTTTTATTATGTATATATAAATTTAAATAAAAAATTTATAATAATGATATATAATATTTTTATAAATTTTTTATAATATATGTTATTTATAGTTTTGTGAATAAAAATAAATAAATATAATTAAAATACACATAATTTAAAATATCAAAAATTATATGAGCCTTTCTTCCCACTACTTTGGATGAGAAAATGAAAAATGACACCCACTTGCTTTCTGTCAGCTTTTTCTCCTTCTTTCGTGCTTT
>JANHAO010028595.1:0-10568 GCA_026873985.1 Saraca asoca
AGGATGCTTTGAGACCTCAAACTGGTGGATCTATGGGAGATTTGCTCAGCCAAAGGGGAGAAGAATTTTTGAAATTTGTAGCTCTCTGCTGTCCCCTTAAGCCAAGCAAACCTATCACTTAATGCTATTGCTAAATTGGTTAGGGTGCTGGCTCAGGGAACTAAGGGTAATTAAGATGGTTTAATTAGATTTTAGGCTTAATTAATATCTTACCTAAGCAATCAAAGTTAGAATGAAACAATAGTATTAAGGATCAGTCAATGAATTGATTGGAAGAGTCCATTGAATTGAGCTTTCTTTTATCAGTTTTCCTTTCTTCTTATTTCTATTTAACTTTCATTCTAATTATTTGATTTAATTCCTAGTCTATTTAGGATCTAACTCCTTATTTTATTATGCTATATAAGTCAATCTCCTGTTTCTATGGACATATCTTGGACTCACCATTGCTACTAACTTAAGTAGTTCGATACTTTTTTTGGCCAGTTTCAATAGTTGTCAAATTTTGGGGCCGTTGTCAGAGGACTAACTGATTGAATTCTTTGTATTTGTAGTTGTACATAGTATTAGGATAGTAATAGTAGTATTAGGCTTTAAGTTCAATCCTTACCCTTTATTTTTGTATATTTTTCCCAATTTTTTAGTTTTTCCGATAGGATCGAATGGCAAAATTTTTTGAAGATTTAGAAGATTAAATTTGATAGGTCACCATTTTTGAGTCTCCTGAGCAAAACCCCTAGCTTAGCTATGAGCTGCATTTCTTTTTACCATATTCCATCATTTACTATGATTTTTTACTTTTTTAGTATTTTTTAAATTATTTTCCTATTTTCTGCATTTCAATTATTTCCTATTTTTGATTATTTGTTAAGTCCTTTTTGTGTATGACTTGATCCTCTCATATTCATAAACGAATATATGATCTAGAGATTGAGAGAATCTTGTAGGAATTAAAAGAAAGAGTGAACACCTATCTAGCCTAATTCATGACCCTTCATCAGTATCAATTTCAATGTCTTCATCTCCAAGCTTAAGCATTGCACTAGATTTGTTTTTTGCAAGTTCATCAACCTATTCAAGCATGGCAAATATGACATTCAACTAAAGGACTTTAAATGAGTTGGCTACTTTAGTCCTTAACCAATAGCTCTTATGCATCAATTATCCTGAAATTAAGGTTACCTTTAAGTTAAAGTCTGGCCTGATTCATTGCTGCCTACTTTTCATAGTCTGGCTGGAGAAGATCCTCACAAGCATTTAAAGGAGTTTCATATGGTCTGCTTAACAATGAAGCCTCAAGGAATTTCAGAGGAGTAAGTAAAGTTAAGAACCTTTCCTTTCTGCCTTACTGATTCAACTAAGGACTTTACTACCTTCCTCCTAGCTCCATTAACACATGGCCTGAGATATCCAAATTCTTTCTTAAGAAATACTTCCCTGCCTCCAAAGTTGCTAACATTAGAAAAGAAATTTGTAGCATTAGGCAACTTGGTGGAGAGACCTTATGGGAGTATTGGGAAAAATACAAGAGGCTATGTGAAAATTGTTCATACTATTAGATTAATGATTAGCTTTGATCCAATACTTTTATAAAGTCTTCCTCTTCATGGATAGAAGCATGATTGATGCTGTAATTGGAGGAGCACTTGTAAACAAGACCCCTAATGTTGCAAGAATGCTGATATCCAACATGGTTGTTAATTCATAGCAGTTTTGGAATAAAATAGATTGCATAATCAGAAAGGTTAGTGAGATGCATACTTCCACTTCTGAAAGGCAAATAACAAACCTCACATTAATGATTCAACAACTACAATAGCAACAATCCATGGGGCAAAGACAAGCAATAGTAGTAGTAGTTTGTGGAATCTGCTCAGACCTTAGACATTACATTGAAGCATGTCCAAACCTTTAGGAGACTAACCACTTTCAACAAGTGCATGCAATGAGGAGCATATTTTTAGAAAATACCAGCATATTTCCAAACCAAAACTAATAGGCATACAATCTTTTTTTTATCACATAAAACCTTGGTTGGAGAGACTAATCCAATATAAGATATGGAAATTATGCTGGGCAATAGACTTTATTGTAACAAAATTCATTCTAGAAGATGTAACCTTACTAGACCATGTAGCCACACCAAATACAACTGAACTAGACCATGCAATAACCAAATTGGAACTTAATTTCAAATGAAGCTTTAGCAAATTTGATGAAAACATGGCTTAACGGAACATGCAGTTTCAGTAAGAAATTAGAGGAGAAATTTAGCAAGTCAAGTAGGATATCAATACCATCAATTCAAGGCTTGACATCATAGAAATCTAATTAACTAGTTTAGAAATTTAAGCAACAAGAAGATTACTTTCCCAAATAGTCTTGAACCCTAGAGAAAATGTAAAACTAATAATGTTGAGGAATGGAAGTTGAGGGCATAGTTGAGCAACCAATTACAAAGAAGCAAAAAAAAAATGCAAAAAGAGACAGAATTTGGTGAACAAAAAGGTAGCCCTAGATTAGCTTCAACCTTTCCTCCCCTTCTACCTCTTTTTTCCTAACAACTTGTCAAGGATGACTAAAGAGGAACAAGAGAGAAACAAAGAGGAACAAGATAGGAGCATTTTAAATTCCAAGGTATGCGAAGTGATGCGGTTGTCGAGACCGATCAAATTAGAAATTTGTAAAAGTGAGCTACCTTCTACTTGTAGTATAAGGCAACACCAGGTCAAACCTAAAGATTATTTTTTGGATGATATCAATCAAATTAGGAGCTAGAAATAAGGAGGGATTGACAGTAACTAAATCCTACAGCTACACTAATAAACAGAAACTAAAATAACAATAAACAAGCAACCAGCCAAGGGAATCAACTTGAGATTAATACATCTTTGATCACTAAATAATCATTCAATTGTTAATCATATTCTATGGCTTAAAATCATAATAAGAATCCTTGAAAATGATTAATGAGTCTAATCAGAACTCAGCCAAAAATAATCCATCAAAATCTTAATGCATTGCTTGGTTTTCCTATTCTCTTCTAAAGGTGATTATCAAAATCTCAATAACTATATTAATATCTAAATCAAATGGATCCATTCAACTCTGATATCATAATAAAAACAAAGAGAAAAGGATGAGAAATGAAAAAAAAATGAATGCAAGGTGAAACCAGAATCTCAGCATTGATTTTCAAGTCTTAATCCTTTGGATTGGTTATAAATTTAGCCTTCCATTGAAGGCAAAAAGTTACAAAAAAGAGGAGAGCAAAATATTACTCTCTACCTCCCAAAACTCTCCCTAAGAAAAGCTTACGAACTAAACTAAAACTAAACTAAAAGTTTAAACAAAAAAAAAACTCTACCTGGGTAGAAGAAGCTAGCTGCGTGGTTGGTGGAGTAGGTAAAAAGCTGGTCTAGTTACTTTTGCCTTTGCCCTTACCTATTCTATCCATTTGTAGACTGCTTTCCTCTAATTTTTCACTGACTTATAGGTCTCCAGCTGGTTGAGTGTTAGCTAGTTTAAGAGATGGTTCAATAGGCTCAAGATCCATGCCAATTGGGGGCCTTAAAACTAAACTTTGCAGAGGCCCATTTTTGTTGCATTTCTACCTCTCTATTTCAACTCATTTTTCATGCCTATAATGATGTTTTTAGCTCAGGAAATCTTCATAAGAAATGTGCCTTATTGCTTCAGCTTCCATTTGGACTTATTTCGACCTTAATTGGACTTCTATAACTCTAGATATGGCTTGATAAGTGCACAAAGGTCAAGTTGCCCAAGATAGTATTCTGGTCTTGATTTGAACTCCAATTTCAGATAGTCAATTGAGTGATTCAGCCTTGGAGGTCTTTATGGAAGTTGTAGGGCTATGTCTTAGCTTTCCTACAAGATAAAAATTACATTAATTGGACAAGTGCAGATCAATTTATGACTAGATTACAAAAACTATTCAAAATGACCAAAAACTGTAGTATTTTGCATAATGAATCCAATTGACATAAAATCATAAATACATGCTAACATAACTGAAGTAAGCCAATTTTGGACCTTAAAATGGTAAGTGAGAGGAAAAATAAATGAGTGAAATATTTTGTTATCACTAGGTTCCTCAAGGAGCTATACACAACCAAAAGGAAATTGAAAGGGAATGAAAGGATACATAATCGGGGAAATAGTATCTATGGTCATTCAAAGAAAAATTCCCCATAAATATGAGGATCCAACTTTCTTCATTATCCCATGTTCCATTGGTTAGAATCATTCTAAACATGCCATGCTAGACTTGGGTGTATCTATAAATTTCATGCCATATTCTGTTTAAGCATGTTTGAATTTAAGACCTTTAAAAAAAACAGATGTTATGATTCAATTAGCAAATAGGTCTAATATAATTCTTGTAGGATTACTTGAGGATGTGTTGTTAAGTGTGAATGTTTTCATTTTCCCTACTGATTTTTACATTTTAAAAAAGCTTGATGATCCCTTAAACAGCACCTCAGCTCTTGTCATTCTAGGTAGATCTTTCATAAAGACATCTAGGACAAAAATTAATGTGTATGCTAGTTCTCTCACTACACAATTTGATAGTGATACTTTACATCATAACATCTTTAGTGATGCCAAGGAATATCCTTCTAATGACTATTCTATGAGCTTTAGTGATATTGCTACTGAAGGTAGGTAGGATGATGTTCTTGATGCCATTTTCATAGGGTAACTAGATGCAAGTAGCAAAAATTTTAAGTAAATGAATATGGATTCTAAAATTCATGCATGGTAGGCAAATTTTGTGGTGCTATGACTTCATGACCCAAGTTAAAAGACCCAATGTACCATTGAGCCAATGACATTAAATAAGTGTGCTTCTTGGGTGCTAACTCACATGTTTACTCTCTTTTCCCTACATCTTTTATTTTATACGTCTATGATTTATTGATGATTTTGTGTTTACATTAAGGACAATGTAAAATTTAAGTGTGAAAGGGAGATTTTAGATTTGTTTTATTGTGCATTTTGCTTTGCATTTCTTTGTTTTTGAAAAAAAAATGGTCTAAAAAAATTCTAGGAGAAAATCTATTTTCCCTTGTTTTAGGTGTTTTTCATTGATGATTAGTTTGTTTAGACTTTAAGTAGATTGTAGTTAATTTTAATGGTTACATAGCATAATTGGATAAATTGTCTTGCCCTTGATTTTTGAATTTGATTAGTATTGTGATGAATTTGAAATATTTCTAGATTGATGTTGGTAGACATATAACTTATGAGATTTTGAGCCCATCTTAATTATTCTTAGTAGATTCCTTTTCTTTCTTGTGTGTGATTTTCTTTTATGAAATTGTTGCTCTAGAACTTGCTTTGATTCTCTTTTAGATTACATTGGCACATGCAAGCTATGATTAAGATATTCTTTAATTGAGCTACTTTTACCCTTTTAGCCTACCTTACAATATACCATTGTTAAGCCCATTTAAGCCTATTTGACATTTTTCTTGTTATGTAACCCATAAGAAAGCCAAGTCTTGAATGTCCTTATTTTTCCCTAACCATAGAGATTAGTAAAGCATTTAATTCATTAGTGGGATTGATTCTTGAACAAGTATAGGGATGTGCTAATTGTGTGGTGAAAAGACAATTGTGATTCATTTCAATAGTTAAGAAAAGAAAAAAAAAGAGAAAAAATAGATGAAAAGAAAGTTAAAGAGAGAGAGAAAGAGAGCTCAATGAAAGTTAAGAATAAGAAAGCAAAAGAAGAGACGATTGGATTTAAAAGAAAAAAATTCAAAATGAAAGAGCTTAAAATAAAAAAAAAAGTGAAAAAATGAAGAAAAGGAAAGAGAAAAAAAGAAGTAAAAATTGTGAAAGTTTGTGATGTAGATTCCAGTTTGAAGCTAATTTGGATCTATGCCACAATGTTCTATTAGTCTCTTTGGGTTTTGCACTTTCATATTCATATCATTCCTTTCTTCCCTTTTTCCCTTAGCCACATTACAACTTTTGTGAGGTCCTTTTGATTTGTACTATGCATGTGATTTGAATAGTGGAGATTTGATGATAAGCAAACTTATGGTAGTACATTTTCATGGAATGAAATTGAGTAAAAAAGTTTCCTAATTTAAATACAAAGAGAATTGTTGGAGAGCTTACCATATGAGGTCTACCAAAGTTGATCTACTTGCCTTTGGAATAAAATTGCTTGGCTACTTGAATTTGAGTTTTGAGTGGTCAAGAATGTGCTTTTATGAGATGCTATGTTCCCTTAAATTTTGATTGTTTCCTTGCTTTGGTTTTATTTTCTCATCATTGTTGAAAAATTTTAGAATTTGAGTCTTTGTTTTGAGTTTAGTGTAGTTTTGTTTTGGGGTCTTGTCCAAGGATGTGCAAGAGCTGAGTGTGAAGGAATTTGATAAACACAATTTATACACATTTTATATTTATGAGGATAATTAGACACCTAAGAATGGTTTTGTGATTTACTAAGTTTTTGTACTTAATTAAATTTATTTGATATATTTATCTTGTTTCAGGTTTTTAAGTATATCTTGAGTTCTAGACCTTAGTTTTAGTTGATTCTTATGTCTTTGGAAAGATAAGAGAAAGATCTAAAAATGTCATAAGAGTCCAAATCGTAGTTCAAACATTTTGGAGGTGAAATAAAGCTTGGAAGTTGAAACAAAGTGCAATGCTATGACCCAAACCCAGTTTTAGTTTTTACATCATAAGTAGAGCTTCACCCATCATTTTGGTACAAACTCAAGCCCATAGGATAGCTGAGATCCAATTCTACAACTTCCATGAAAGGCTTGAGAGTAAACTACACCATTTTAATTTAATCGCAAGGCTATGAACTTAAGTCTTTAAATCTGTCACAGTTAGACTGCTCTGAAATTCCATCTTGATTTTTAGCTCATAACTTAAGCTACAGATTGAGTTTTTATGCGAGGTAAAGGCCATTAGAAAGTTAAGTGATAGACTTACATTTCATATGTAAAGTATCATGTCCAAATGGGGCTCCTTCTAACCTTAAACAACAGCCCAATTCAGAGGCAATGTACTAAGCATATAAATAGTTAGCTGAGCCTCTCTTATAATATTTTTTACAATCATTTCTGTATTGTGTTTGATGTTAGGAAGAGATGAGCTCTGCTAGGGCAAGACTCTAGCCCTTAATTAGGTTTTATCTTTTCCTTTTATTTTTGTAATAATGTACAGCTAAACTCATCTTAATCTAAGGGAATTTCTACACCTTTTTCTATTCTTGATTGTGAGACTTGTCTTAATTGTCAATTTATTTCTAGTTTGATTCCCTTGATTTCCTATTCTTGTTACCTATAATTGTTGTGGATGGCTAATTACAGGGTCCATTAATTAATTGTTCAAAGTTGTTTAATGCTTACTGAACCTCTATAGGCAACTTATGGTTGTTTGGTTGTGGGGTAGCAATAGGGCTTTTGATGAGTTGCTAGGGTAAGTCAATTTCCTTAGGGAATTAAGGGTAATTAATTAAGTTACTGTTAGGTTAATTCAATTAATTAGACTTAATGTTTTCAAGACTTAATACTATTAGTAAATTGGTTAAGGTGCTAAGCCTAGTTTGATTTAATAATAAGTGTCAATTGAGTACTGGGCTTGGTTGACTAAGCCAGGGAGAAATTAACAAGGTTGAATTAGATGCTAGGCTCAATTAATATCTTAGCTAAGTGATCAAAATGGGAATGAAATAATAGTATCAAGGATCAATCAATGAATTGATTGTAAGAGCCCCTTGGATTGAGCTTTCCTTTATCAGTTTTCCTTTCTTCTTATTTTTGTTTAGCTTGCATTCCAATTATTTGATTTAATTCCTTATCTATTTAGTACCAACCCGCCATTTTGTTACATTGCAACACATAGAAGTCGATCTCCAATCTAGACTCAACCTAGCTGCTAGTTTAGGGAGTTTAGTATTATTTTTTTGTCAGTTTTGATAGGCATCAAACATAGACAGTGATATAGGTGTTATTATTAAAATTGGAATAATCCTTTACTATTTGGATGGTAGCAATGCTCTGGCTAAATTTTTTAATGGCCTTACAAAAAAGATCTTTTGGAAGAATTTCAATTTTGATTATGTTCAACTCCGTGAGAAATTGAATGAGTTTTACTCAATTTTTTGTCAAAAATTGAAAGCAAATTTGAGGCATGACTATTGTAAGACTTATGGCAGATTGCTACTTCCATTGCTGGTATATTACTTCTTTTTCTTACTTTGATTCAGACCATATTATCTGGTATTCAGGAAATGCAATAGTAGAAGTAGAAGAACGCTTAGTTAATTGCTTCCTTTATTGAATTCCTTTTAAATTTGATTCTTGTTATTGTAAACTTTACCCCCACCCCAAAAAAAAAAAACAATTTGAAACCATTTTAATTTCCTTGCAATGAAGAAACATGCATGCTTGTTGTAACAATTTGTTATCTATGTTGCGCGCGCGTGCGCACACACACACATATATATATATATATCTTATTTCATTTATTACAATAAGTATGTCAATTTTGATGGCAATTGCACAAATGCAAGTAAACATATTTCTTATAAAAAAATCATCAAATTTGTGATATTAGTATAAATAGCAATCTTGCCTTTAAAAAAAAAAGTGCTACCTAGTACTATTTATTATACACTTCAAAATTAAAACAAACTAAACTTTAAAAAAAACTTTGGACCTAGAAGTATTAATCTTATCGTATTGTTAATTTATCTATTATTCTAGTGTCAACACAATCTCTGTGTGATTGCATATATAATTTTCATACGCAGCAGGGAAGGTGAAAACTTTAGTAATAGAATTATATTTGAAGAAAATTTTGATGTTCTTTTCCAGAGATAAATAACCGAACTAATTAATTAAGTAGAGAAATTAAATCCTTGATAGAACCGATTATTCAAAGGCCCAATTGGCACCTTAAAATCTTTTTATTTTCTTTGATTTTTTTTTTTGTTAAAAATCAAAGGACAACATTCATTCCTTTCAAGCCACACTTACAAACCAAGGCGCTAACATTAAAATTTCAGTGCTATTGTTTGTTATATTTTAACAAATTAACTATTTTAATATTATAGTTGAATAAATTCTAAAAATCAAAAAAGCAATTTTTTAATTTTTAAAAAAAAATAGGAAGTGGTACTGAAAATTTCAGAATTAATTAATATATCTCACTTCGTGAATTTTTTAAGATACTTTCTCTTGTAACAACAATCTAATAAGCTGTTGGGAAAAATTGAGAAGAAAGAAGTGCTTCATTTTATTGCCACTGAATTACACCAAACAATATTGACGTTTATTGACTTGTGATTTAAGCCATTAAATTTTCACAATACGATTTAAAAAGTGGTAATATATATAATATCCACCTCGGATCCTTATTTTCAGTTAATATAGTTGACCAGAATTTTTTCCACAATTTCTTTTTAATGTTCAATCGGTGCATGTACATATATTTTTTTTACTCATTATGTCATTTGGCATTAGGTTATAACTCAATAATCTCAATTGGAGCATTGTGGTCAATTGGATTGAAGCACAAGCAAAGCCAACCTAACCATCATCTCTTGTTATTCACAAGCACATTTAAAAGAATTTACTTCTAAGTTGCATCTTCTATTTATACTTTGTTAGGAAACTCAGCAAGGAATACTACCCTTTCTCTTTAACTGTTCTCTTTTGTTAATTTTTAAATTTCAGAACAACATCTTATCTTTTACTGGATTTTAGCTACCACAGTCTCGAGAACACAATAAATTGCACCCAAAACTAATCAACATAATGGACTTTCCTTATAAGTAATATTATGGTTATTTATATTTGGAAAATTGTGATCAATTTAGATGTTACAACTTAAGAGTTGATTTCTGACTTAAAAATATAGAGAGGTAATACTGCCTTCTTTTGCATGTAATAGTAGAAATTCTTATAATATTTAGAATAAAATTTGGCTACCAAATTCAATTTTAAAGTTGTGATCTTCTTTCCTCTTATTTGAAAAGATAAGAGAATTAAAATTCAATTCCTTTAAGATTAAATTTATGTATAAAATTATTCATAAATTTAATTTGAAATGAATTAAATTCCATTTTTTTAATATTTAAAACGAGTGTTAATCTTTTTATCAAATGTTTTTAAGGTTTTTTTTTTTTCTATTATACAGGTTTGCAACAATTATTTGGGGCAGCAGCCTTGCGGTGCAACCCAAGTATTTTTCTTAACGTAAAGCATGCCGCAGACTTTCAACAGATCAAATTACATCCATTGAAACTTGATTTTATTCTTGTCACGCCAACTTAAGTACCAAAAGGAAGGCACTTGGGCTTCAGTTTAATCCTTAAAATAAAATATTAAATTGGGGAAAAAAAAGGGTAAGTGTCAAAGCCTTCTAGAAGGCTGCTGGCTGCAGTTCAAAGAAAGCTGCAACCAGCAAATGCACAGTGATAATGAATAGTGACAATGAATAGTGAAATTTTTTTTCCTATAAAAGGAGGCCTCCTGGCTTCAGAAGAATCATCCCAAAATCTCATAACTGAA
>JANHAO010028596.1:0-10566 GCA_026873985.1 Saraca asoca
CATAATAATTGTTCTTCTCTTATTTGCATTGAACTAAGTTGTAACCTGAAATCAAAAACAAAGTTAGTTGCAAATGATAAGAGTTCTAAAATTCATTTTATAAAATTTTGTTTTTCAACATCAAAATAAACATATAGCCATATAGTTTAGAGTGAAAGCTAACAATATCCACTCTAAGGCTAACATCAACATTATTGACCTCACGCCTAAAATGAGCAATGTAATCTTTCAGTGCTTCCTACTGACCCTGGAAGATCGTAGCGAGGTGGCATGGGGGCGTGAGCTACTTTCACAATGCTTGGTATTGATCAACAAACCTTTCTTGATAGTCTTCCTAACTGCTTATGCTGCAAGCTGGGAAGCTCCTGAACCACATTTGGGGAACTTCACCCAAGGTAGCAGGGAAGACACAACATCTGATTAAGGGGCTACAAGCTTGTAGATCCATCTGGATGTTGAACAAGTCCAGATGGTTATACGGGTTGCTGTCTCTATCATACAGTAAAATAGCTAGGACTTTAAGCTTGCATAGAAAAGGTTTCTCCGTAATCTCTCTAGAGAAAGGGGTTCACTCCCCAAAGTGACCTTGGTCATTCTGACTCTAAGGATGCCTCTCCCAATGTCTGACCCTCTAAAGGAGGTCTTCTACTAAAACATCCAAGCCCTCTAGTCTTTGACTAAAAACTTTGCAGTTTGGTTCACTATTTTGACCATGTGGATGGCGATAAGAAGTCTGCTCCTGGTTGGCCTCACCGGAACATTCGACCTTAGGTACGGTGGCTTCAGTCCGCCCTTGCACGTTCTGGGCTCATGCTTGCACTAGCATCATGACTATTTTAACCAGCTCTTCTATCATGTATTCAAGCTTCTCCTGGCATTGAAGCTAAGTCTGTAACCCATCAATGCCGTTAGCAGTGGAAACTGATTGTGCTAAACTGGCTGGAGGAATACCAGTAGCTGTTCTAATGACAGGAGCAGTTAACGAGTCTGTTATTGAAACATAGCCATCCAGAGGATTAGGTTGTGCATTCGAGGCTCTGGTGACTCTTCACTTGGCCATTGTAGTGGAAATAAACTAGAATAGGTGAGATCCCTACAGACGGCCCCAAAATATTGACGTCAGATTTTGGTAATACTCCAAACTCTAGCCAGTGGGGGATTCTTCAGGATCTCTGACTTATTTCCAATTCAAATATGATAGGACGGGAAAATAATCAATGGAGAAGAAAGGAAGAGTAGGGAAAGAGGCACAAGATTTAACGTGGTTCAGCTAAATTCAGATATCTCTAAACCTTACATCCACGGTAGCGTGTTATTGATACAGTATTTCTACAATGTTACAATGTTTGATCTCTGTTTTGGTAGAGTTTCAATATGGAATCTGAGTCATCCTCTACAGAGGGGCTCATTCCTCATATTTATAGAGGAAAGGAGGTTACAATGGTAATTACATATGCAGTAAATCTATTATATCAACATTTATTATACAAGATAGAATATACAGACTAAATCTTTTACTTTCGACTGCTGCATGCTGTCTTCTACAGGCGGGACCCCATTTGTCCATTGGGGTAAGACATTACAGGCCTTCAAGTCATAGGTTAGGCTTCATTAGCCAGTTTGCTTGCCCATTTGTGAGTAATGGAGTTGAGGTCGAGCTTGCTTAGCAGCCCATGAGTTCGAGCTATGGAGATCACTTCGCAAAGCGACCTGAAGTTGTAGCAACCTGATCATTTCCTCGGGCTAGTTCCTTCACTATTCTCGAGCTACTTGAGGGTCCGTCCAGGATTGAATTTCATGTATAACAAAGGTTATACGAAAAGCTTCCCAAGTGCTTGCCTCACTTCCTGAAGATCTCTAACCTTCCCAACCTTGGAACCAAGTGGCGGCAATATCATTCAGCTAGAATTCAACCAGCTGTACTCGTACTTCATTTGGGTATTTTAGGACTCGCCATAACTGCTCAACTTGGTTTAAGAATGCAAGGGGTTCCATTTCTGACCCAATTCTTGAGAATCTTAGGGGCTTAAGTTTTTGAAAATTCGTTAAAATAATCAGATAGATCCACAGTAGGAAGTGAAGGGGGTGGAGGCATCTAATTTTTTGGCCCCCTTCCTTGACTCTTTGGCCTTTGGTAGGTCATTTTATTCATAAAGTCCATCATTAAGTTCCTAAAATCTGCAAACCAAGCTGAAGCCTTAGAAGAAGAAAGAGCAGTTGAAGTTCCTGATGTAAAAGGAGCTCCAGATTCAAAATGGGAGCTCTCTACTTATGTTTCTCTTTATGTGGTTCTACCTCTACTTCTAGTCCTACCCCAGCCCTAAGGAATAGTCTAGGAAGAAGATGATTGTTGAGGTGTTTCTCTGGATGCTTCTTCCATTTGGTGTCCACTTTGGAAATGCATTTTGGGAGGCATTATCCTATATTAAAACAAGAAGACTGATTTTAGATAGAAATCAATATACATGTTTATAAAAATCAGGAATTTAGAGAAATGTGAAAATTATCGATATACATTCATACTGGGGGCATTAGCATATCCTTATTTATATGTTGTGCTCCCAAGTGCACTAACATAAACTCAATATGCCTATCCAGTAATGGCAGTTGAAAACCTCTATCATGCACCTAAACTCTAGACTATGCTCTGATACCAACTTTGTCACGCCCCAATCCATGGAAAATGACCAATGTAGGAGGTCACTGGTAGGAAACCTCCTACAAGCCTAACAATGCAAAATGTGCTGAATATTCAAAATTTTATAAATACCTATTTTAACATTTACAAATAATTATATCAAAAATCTGACAGAATTTTCCATTTTTCCTACATCTGGGTGTAAGGCCTACATGCACAAAAAGGGGCTACATGCCTAGTGTATCCTGTACAACACATAGCAAAAATAAAATAATGGCCCAGGCTAAACTATCCCTGTCCTATTGGGCCTCTAGACAACATGCACATATACAATGCATCCCTACCAATTGCCATCAACTCCCTCATTTGTATACCTGTATGCTCTGCAAAAGTGACCTACTCACTCAAGAAGCAGATCCTATATCTGGATGAGATGGAGGGACGGAAGGAGAATCCTGGGGCTCTGAAAAACAGGAAAAAAGAGAAGTGAGTCTCATTGAAACTCAATTAGTAAATAATCCTATGATCACCCAAAAACCCCATTTTTGAAACCATGCTCAAAGGTATATATAAATATAAATATAGTCGTGTAGGTGTGTTTACCCGTTCTACAGCCATAATCTTATTACACATTTAAAAACTATAGTTCAGCAAAAAAGTTATGTAATGGAAAACATGATATTCAACAATATAATAATAAACAAGAGAGAAAGTTAGTAACTTTCTAGAATTTTCTTTAAAACCCAATATAGTAAAATATACTACTGGATTCCCAATGAACAATTACGAGAGGTAACCAACATAATATAATGTAATCAATGTCATAAGCCACTCGACACATCTGTCGAATGTTTATGAACAATCTAAAGATCTCCTTACACTTCCATCCTTATCCACTCCTGCTCAGGAAATTTACATGATAATCATATTCAATTCACATCACACAGTATAAAGATCTTGAAACGGGTAAGCAGCATTTATCAAACAGATAGAAATCTGCTAATGTGTTTTCATGTTTGTTCACCATATAGAAAAGAAACATCATCAATTTCAATATTATAAAGCAAGATGGAAACGCAGAATTCTAACACAGCAAGGCATTTCAAGTACTCACACGGCATGTAGATATACTTTAGAAATCATTTTAATACATATAGAAATCTCATTATTTATAAGGAATTTATAATATTTCATATAATAAAGTTATATTATATGTTTACATGGGATTCTCAAGTGAGGAGGAATGTTCACTCACCTCAAGCACTCCTTAGAATAGCCTAAATGAAAAATTAGCTAAAACTTCAAAATTTGAATATTGATAAACTCAATAATTCAATTGTAGTATTTCTGAAGCAAAATAACAAACAAAATTCCATCTTCCATTAACTTCATACTAAGGTTTCAAGTAACTATCATGGAATCTAGATATAGGGTTGCTATAAAATGAATCTTATGCTTTAGATATGCTCATCGAAGTTCAAGGTGCTAGAGTCTAGCTCACCGTCGACAGAAATTTCATCGGCAAGCTGAAAAAGACTACTAGCTGAATAGTGATAGAATAGGAGAAGGAGGTGCTACTATGAGCTGAGCCAGTGTTAGAGGAGAACCAAAGAGCCTGAAGGATGGAATATTGGTGCTGGAGCTCACCGAAAGGAGGAGAGTTGAAAAATTGAAGTTGTCAAACGCCAGGAGCACAACAATTGCTTCCGAATTTTGGGTTAAAGATGGACACATGGAAAAGAAGACACCAGTGCAGGAGGAGATGTTGTCATGCTTGCTGGATGGTGATAACGCCAGACAAGGAAAGAAATCAATCAGAGAAATGTAAGGACATTGATGGAGAAGGAGGTCGCCAGCTTGCAAGGGAATTTTCAAGAATAGGCAGGTGTGAGGAGAGAGAAACTGACTGGGGGGTTATAATATAAGGTGAAAATGGAAAATTTGTATTTTGACCCCTTGATTTAGTGAAAACTTCAACAAAGTCCTCCTATAAAAGAAATAATTGCATTTCAGCCCCAATGATAGTTTTCAAAATTTCACTTCAGTCCTTAGGAATATGTTTTATTTCTATTTTTCTTATTTTCATTTATTGAGACACTACAAGAGGATGAGTCTCACCATGTTTTTATAATCTTGAAAGTTTATTAAGCCAACCTTTCTAATTTAGAGAGCTCCAATCTCTCTGGTGAGCTCAATGTTTAAAGTTAGAGCAAGTTTATGTGAATGTAAGAGATGCTCATCAAACTTGAGGTCATTTTTAAGATCATTCACAGTAGTGAATTGGCCTAACACTTTAACCTCCCCAGCCCCAAGCATTGGTTTCTCCTTGCCAGCCCGTCTGCAAAATGAAACAAAATGTCAGAAAAAATATAATAAATACATGAATTCATGGAAGCTCGCACGTCCTCAGTTCACTTTTCTGGAGTAAGAATGAAGCTGAAGTTGCAAAGATGGAGAAATGTAAAAATAGTGGGTTTTGTAGTTCTTCACATTAGATTTGCCCTTGGCACCACCTTGTGGCAAAATTCTCTTATGCTCCGTCTAGCGAGTTGAGAGATAATATAACCCATCTCCCTGACCTGTGCCCTTGATGCTATAAAGATAGCAAATAACCCTTGTAGAAGGTGGAGGGAGATTATTCCTAAGGTAAATTAGTGCAAGGGAGGTGAGCTGGGAGTAAGAATTTAGTGTGAGCTGGAAAAGACAGAGTTTCAATTATTCAATAGATCGACAATATAGGGACGAACTGGGAACCTAAGCTCAGCAGTGAGATGGTGAGTGCTAATAGCAATAAATCCTAAAGGAGGATAAGCTGTGTGATCGTTAAAGGAAGATGCCATTATGTGGTAGCCCTTGGGGAACTAGTATGATTTAACAATGCTCTCAAGTTTATCGAGCTTGATGGTCGAAGAGTGGTGATTAAATACTATGCTAGCTGGAGACCTCTCACTCCCAGCAACCTACTATCCCTTAGTGGGGTTAAGATGAGTAGCAAACCTCTCCATGACCTCACCACTCCTATAGGCCACTTCATTTATGGAACACATTAACTCCTTACTTTGGGATGGGGAGTTAGAATAATCAGCACTCCCCACCTAGTGACCTCAGCGTCTATGAGCTGCCATCTACATTGAAGGAGGAATAGTCAGGTCACTTCAAGTAGACCATACCTAAAAGCTAAAACTTCTATCTGCTAGACAGGGAATTTCCTATACAACACATCATACATGCCTCATCACTACATCTAAAATAGACTACTCAAAATATGGGGGGCTTAACTAATGAGCCTGTCAAGTTGCTAAACCTGGGAAATAGATAGAAAGCTAGACTCTACAATCTGTGGCCTTAAACTACAGACATTTTATCAAATGGATGGCATGCCAGTTTCCACAACCAACAGAAGGAGTGTAAACAAGCATACAATAGAATCAATCAGCACACAAAAAGTCCTAGTAACTAACGAGCATGCACCAAGCTCTCCAAGTAACAAAGTATCAGAAATCCACAGAAGCAAGACACTAGTGAAAAGTAAAAGCTTAGAACTAAAGAAGTGTTAAAACTTATCGTATAAACGAAGCAAGATAAATTCTGAATAGAATGATCGATCTTCGACAACCTAAATCTAGAGACTGCTATTACAAACTAGGTGAAGCAGATAAGGTGAAGAACCGTGGTGGCTATCTGAGAGCTTGAGAAGCAAGCGAGAAGCAAAAGTGTTGGTTTTCAAAAATGAGAGGGAAAAGAGGGTTTTTCTCACCTTATAAAACTTAATTGGCCTTACTATTAGATCTGGAATTGCCTTTGATCTAACAATCCAATGAATAGCAAGGCTCACTTATCGCCATGCTATCGGTTATGGAAAAATATGCTCAATAAATGCAATAAGGATAGTATGAGTTGGCACAGATGAAACAATGGGATAAAAGTTTAAACAATGGCATGGAAGGTCATAATTGCCAGCTTTTACCAGTGAACTACAGCTCCTAGTTCACAGATCACACTAAGAGCTGGGGATTAATATTATGAGTATTTTTGGAACCATACAAATAGGCTGGTAAAAGCTTAATAGACAAGCCCAACTAATAAAGGCTCAACTCAATTGGGATCAAGGTTGTAGGAGCAAGGCATTAAGTTGTCAAATGCAAACCTAGGTCGTTAGGCAACAAGGGTCAAAGCAATAACCTCAGGTTATTAAGGATGAGGTCTAGCCCACAACTCGAAGCATACCCTCCTAGCCATCAATTCAGATAAGACCGTTCAATTGCTTATTTAATAAGAATTCGTTATTAACTGTTGTAACCAATTTATGATTCATTTTTATTATGTACTATATTGTAACACTCCAGCTACTATAAAAAAGGGGTCAAAATCATTGTGAGAAGAGACGAGACAATACAAATAGAATACTAAAAACTTAGCAAAATATTAAGAAATAATATAACCATGGATGTAGGCCTTGCATCTAGCTGAACCACATTAAAAAGCTCTTGGTGTCCTTTGTTCTTTCTCCCTTTCTTTCTCTTCCTTGCGAATTTGCCTTCACAATTTGCAGTTTAGGGTGCTAGACTTAGGTTGATCGATTTTAGACGTCAACAGCGAGCGAGCAAGATTTTTTTTTCCATTAGTTATTACATTGATTGCAAAGGATAATTAGACAATAAAATCATAAAGGATAATTCTATGGAGAGTTCTACTTCTTAGGAGGTTAAGTGTTTTCACTATTGAATTATCATTTTTGTATTGAAATTTATGTTTTTTATTTGATTTATGTAATTAAGATTTGCAAAAAGGTCACCTAATAATGAAAATATTTAACTTTCTAAAAGGTCAAGATCTCCATAGAGTTATCCAATTGGATAAAAATAAATTCATATGACTACAAATCTTCCTAATATAATGAAAGTTGTATTATTCACCCTCATTTAAATGTCAATACGTAGCAAGTATCTTCTACTTATCAAGGAAAAGCAAGTGATAAGAACTTTTAATTTTATTTTTTTCTATTTTCAGTTCCAATTTAAATCTTGGATAGAACTTCTGTATTTATCTGTTTTAACAATAAATTATTTATTTTAATTATCTATAATCAATTTCTAATTTAATTTTTAATTTTCTAAATTATCAAATAATATTTTGATTTCTAATTTTTTAATATTTGAATTATTTACTTATTTGAGCAATGCAATTTCGATATCCATTTTAATATTATTGAAATGATTTTTAACTTAGAATTTGATGGTATCATAATTAAATATTTAATATTAAAAATAAAAATTAAAAATATTTTAATATTTTAGTGTGTTACATAATTTAGATTTTAAATAATTTCTATAATATATTCTTTAATTTTTAAATTATAAACCACTTTAATAAATGTTATGTATCCTTATTTTTTAGGAAAATTATCTGTTTCAAAATAAAATACCTAATAAAATTATCTACATGCGATTTTCAATCTAAATTCATCAATAATTTTCAATTTGAATTATTTATATATGTATTAAAAAAATTTCATAAGTAAATAATTATATTTATATAGAAATAAAATACTTCTTAATACATAATTAGTAATATCTAATTTTAAAGATAATTTCTATATAAAAATTCTCACTCTTTAAAATTTTATATTATCTTTTAATATCAAATACTAAATTTGACATTTTATAGTTTCTTTTTTTTTTTGAAAATTTTATTACTTTTTAGTACTTATTACAATTTCAATTTAAAATATTTCTTATACTCCACAAAAAATATTCCTAAAATATATATTGTTTTGAAGATAATATATTAATTATAATAATATGTGAACTTTTATTAATTAAATAATTAAATCTTCTATATAAAATAATTAATTTAAATTTTTAAATAAAATAAATTATAAATAAATTCATTTGAGTATTAATATATTAAAAAAATTATTTTGAAAAGATGAAGAAAATTCAAACGATAAATTCAACTAATTTGGAATATTAATATGATAGCTTTAATATATTAAAAAAATATAATATTCTCTTACAATTAACACGAATATAATTGTATCAATTATATAATCATCTAATAGATAAAAAAAATGATAATAATTTATTATATAAATTCATAATATAAATTATTGTCAAATAAAATTAATTAAATTTTTGCATTACATAGGATAAGCTAATTATAATAGTACAATGTAAGGAAGCTAGAAGGCATTGACTATGTCTAAAGAAAATCATAGATTGCAACGTCATATTTGGCAAGTGATGGTTGCTGGCATTGCTCTCTTAAATTAGAATGACATTATAAGGATTAAATATTGGTGCAGACTAAACTTGAGAAAGGAACTTATTAAACATTTTTTATCAAATATGGATGATCTTTGAGGATACAAGTAAACATTTTGCAGATCAAATTTGGCCTTTTTTGAAAATTACAAGTCAGAGTTGTGAGGAATAGCTGATATTGATCTCTCCTGTCATAAAACCCCAAGTTAACCTCATTAATGAAATCTATAGCTTCTTGAAGACCAATTGAAGCATCTATAATTTCTTTGCTCTCCATCATATATGTATTGAGCCTTAAACAATCGAGATGGAAAAACGTAATTGATAGCTACACAGAATCCAAATATTGGAACAAATTGTAATTAAGGGCTTCCACTAATTATATATAGGCTTAAGAAGTTGAAATAGAACAAAGATTCACAATCCTAATCCTAGCACATGTACAATTCCACTCCTGGTTGGAATGACAATTGAAGAGGTAATTGCTTACACAATTTACTTAATTGTGGGCTTTTGAGTTTAACAAGCTCAATACTAATAGAACTAGGAGAATAAGTTAGGCACAATCACAGTTCTCGTACATCCCTAATTCCAACCCTCACTGGTACATTTTTTAGGAGTGACAATTGCTTTCATTATATTACTCATTTGTAAAGAAGATGATATATATGATTATTGTATTGTTAATATTAAATATTTAAATTTAAGAATTAAAAATTGTAATGGAACATTCTTTTAGATAAGGGTGAGTTTGATAATATTAAAATTTTAGCTTAATTATAATTTTGACTTCCTAATATTTAAATTGGTTGCATTTAATTCTCCTTAAATATAATATTCTATTTTAGTTCATTTAATTTGTCAATTAAAACAAATTACATCCTAATGGATAATTTCATTAAATTAGATATTAAAAATCCTAATTAACACACAAAATTTCTATTTCATGGTGTCAACCATATAATTTTTTTTAACATTCCATTTCTCATCTTCATTTTATTCTATCCAATCAAATAATATGCTCTAAACTTTAATTGATAAATCAATCAAGTATTAAATTTATTATATTTAAAGAGTTACTTATTTTAAATATTAAATTTAGTTAACACTTAGTTTGACCACTTGATAAATCGGTCTATATCAATTTTATCTTTTAAAGATTTTAATGTCAATTTAGTTTTTAACTTATTCAATTACACCCAATTAAATCATTGAATTAGTTTATCATTTGAATTCTTAATAATATATCTAATATAGCAATTAATTCAATGATGTGATAATATTAGGATGCTATTTTGGTTATTTATTCATTATTCTTAGCCCAACAAAGTCAATTTTTGCATAAAAAAATGAATTTATTGGATTCTTTAATTAATTCAGATAGAATGCTATTAAAGGTCCGCGACTGCTCCTCTTTGGCTAGGCGCCTCGGCTAGGACTAGCATAACTTGAATTGACCACTTGCACTTCTCCGCCGTATTCACACCATTCCAATTGAATGGCTGCTGTGAACAAACCCCATATGTTTAGATGCTCTGCCAATGGAACCCATTCTAATACTGGACAAATAGGCCCAAATATAATGGATTGGGCCACATTCCATAAACTCAATCCTAAACAAACCCATTATCAGAAATAAATAATAACCCATAACTTAGATCAAAA
>JANHAO010028597.1:0-10562 GCA_026873985.1 Saraca asoca
GTTCTAACATAAACAACCGAGTCTAAAGTCTCTTGGCATTATAAAACATTAATGCATCCTCTTAACTCTCATTCTACTCTAGCTTGGTCTCAACGCACATCCCTTTTTTCTTTCACTTTTATTACTTAATGTCATTTTGCTCAAACTTGCTCTGAAGACTTATAGTTTATTTTTCCCCTTTTTCTTCTATTTTTCATGAAGTTTGTGTATAAATGATTATATTCTTTTTCCTTTTTCCTTTAAACAAGGCATATGCATGGATCCTCTAAAGAAGAGGATAATGAGTGCACTTGATGTGTCTGTGTTGTCCTGTAGATCACATTTAGTGTGTGTGTGTGTGTGTGTGTTGTATTTTGTTGCAAGCAATCCTAGCAAAAATTTAATATTGTTTTATTGCAAGCAACCTAGTAGCTTGATTCAATAATAATGTTTTTATTACAAGCAATGAGATTGTAGCTCTAATAATAATATTGTTGTTGCAAGCAATGGTATAGCATAGCTTCAACAATAATGCTTTTGTTTCAAGCAATGGTGTAACATAGACAATAATGTTTTGTTGCATGTAATTCAAACAACTTCTAGAGCTAGACTTTTCATTCAATATTTTTCCTTCTATCTTGTTCTAATGCTTTTTCTAATTTTTTTGTAAAAATGTAACTTAAAGCATATTTCTGTAATCATTAAAAAAAATTAATTGAAATAATGTCAGTTTTTTAACACAAACTGATGTCTTTAACACAATTCAAAAAATTGTAACTAGCAACAAGTTTTTTTATATATATAGTCACGACAATGTTTTTGTAAAGATGAGAAAATTACAACTTTGATTCCTTTAAACAACTGATGTTTGAACTCAATTTCATATTTGATGTCAATTTCACATACTTTTGGAAGATCATAACAAATTTGAGTTTGTATTTTGGTTTCTATGGATTTAATTTTTCCTTGAATAATTAGAGTGGCCAATTGTCGCTATATCCTTTTGAAAGAGATCTCCTCAGAAAGATAGTTTATCTAAATTTCTCTACATTCTACCAAATTTAAATCTTTTAAAATTGAATTTTTATAAATTGAAAAATTATTTTTTGTCCAAGATTTTCTATTAGAACACCTTCATTTGATACCAAAAAAGCCATAATTTGTTGGATAAATGGAGAACGTTAAATTATTCTTTAAAACAAATGAGGCATTTATTTTGAAAGATAAATTTTTATTGCCACAATTGAAAGTTTATAATTAATTTAGAGCTTAGATCCATTTGCAAATCTAAAGCTTTCTTTGATTTTTTTTTCAAAGTATTTTGTAGGCATTAAACCTTCTTGAATACAATTGAGATCAACCCTTATGTCAAATAAGTCAATTGTTTCAATTATAAATATTTGATAATTAGTTTGATAGGAATATACCATTTTTTTAATAGACAGTTTTAAGTGATTCTAATTTTTTCAGTAGTATCTTCTTCTTCGCTGTTTCTGATTTTATCCTTAAATTTTTGCAAAATTTTGAAAGTATTAGATCATAGTGTTCTTGTTGTTGTTTTAATTTTTTTGCTTCATTTTTCATAAGAGTAACATTAGACTGTATATCCTATAGGGTTTACAAGTTTACTATTTTTTAAATTAAATCTATGCAAAACATTTTTAAAATCATATTTGTTTATTGAAGGTTTATATGATGTTGAAGGTTTTTCAATAGTTTGTTTAAGTTTTTTGTGGTAACTCTTCTTTTGCTTATCATCAGGAAAATGACAAATGACTTTAAAAAGAAAATCTTGTTCTTTTGTAAGAACATTTACCCTTTTTTCTAATGATGATGTTCCTTCAGTATCAAAAGAACAACAATCATCATTCTAGATTTGATTATTTTCTTGATCAAGATCTATTGAAAACTTATTTATTTTAGAAGATTTTTCAGCTAATAAATTACTAATTTGGTTAAGGATTCCTCCTCAAGTTGAACGCTTCTAAACTTTTTGTTTAATATACAATATTTGGCTACATAACCTGGTCTATTACATCTAAAACATATTAGTCTAATATATTGAATTGATAAAGGAGTAAATCTTGGTTTCCTTTTAGGATTTTTTGTTTTCTTCTATAAGGCTTTTGCTTTTGTTGTAGCTTGCTTGGCTTTACACCTATGATTTGTTTTGAAGGTTTCTAGACAAAAAAAAACCTAAATTGCCTATGGAAAAAACCTAATTCTTTTCTACTGAGGGATTTTTTCTTTGGTTAAATGCCTTTGGTTTTTATCATCTCAACAAAATTTGCGGACTACTTTCTGGACATAAGTAGTAAGTTATCCATCAGTAAATTGTTAGTAAGGAATTATCCCATTAAATGGATTTCTAATTTTTCCCCCTAACCTTATCTCCTAAGGATCTAAGAAGTCTTGCAAGAAATTTCTCCTTCCAAAAGAGTTAGTTCCATGGGTGGACCCACGTTGGGCCCAGTGAAGGCTCATGCCCCCACTTAATTTTTTCAAAAATATTTTGTAATACTAAAAAAAAAGTGACAGAAGAATTAAATTAAAAATTCGGTAGGGACTAAATTGAAAAGATTTTTTAAAAATGGGCCATAGTGAAAGAAAGTAGAAAATTTAGGGATCAAATTACAAATTTTTCCATTTTGGAGAACAGCCCCAGCCAGCCTAACTCCCACTACCCAGAGATCCCGTGTCTGCCCCTGGTAGGTTCCTATTTGTCCTAGAATAATAATTCTGAATAGCAAGAGGTTTTTCTTCTATTATTTGGCCTGGAAAGCTTGGCCTAGAATAGTAAATTTTTTAGGGTGCTATTCAATTTGCTACAATTTTGATAACTTTTATTTTTTATTCCTAATAATTAGAAGAAGCTTTAAAAGCTTTATTTAAAGTCTAGATCCTATTGGATCTATCAGTAAAAGGTGTTTTTGGTATTGTTATAGACGTTGCTAATTTTTTATCTAATTACTTTATCATTTGGTTTATTTTTATGATCCCTATTTTGTTAATGAGATCAATTTTTGGAGGAAAGTTCAACTTTCTCTATTTTTCCTATGGAATTTCATAAGGCTTAAATAGAGTTTTTTCTATTTGTTTGTTAGTGGAGGATTCTCCTACTTGGATGGGCTCACTAGATAAAATTTATTGACCTAAAGCTTAGAGATATTTATTGGTATAGTTATTTTATTCCATCAATTATTGGATATCCCGTGAGGAAATTGACTTAGAAACATCTTTTACCTTAAAAGGTGCTACTATAATTGGTTTATCTAGATTTATTGGAATGGCTTTTGGGGCAATAATTTAGAAATGAACTTTTTTTCTTTAAGAGTTGTCTAAGTCTGAGTAGTGATGTTTATGGAATTGTTAAATGGATAATCCATTTGTTTAGCTTTAGCATAAGCTTCAAACCATTTGATTAAAAGGATATTTATCTCAAATTGTTCATGAATCTGAACTAAGAATCATGAATTTGATCTTTCAATTTTCCTTGGAAATTTGCTAGAAACTAATCTCTTTGAAGATTGAATTCTTCTGAATAGAAGTTTAACATAAGCAGTAAGTTATTCATAAGTAAGTTGTTCATAAGAATTATGCTATTAAATTGATTTCTCATTTTCTCCCTAACATTGTCTCTTAAGGATCTAGGAAAACCTGTAAGGAATTTTTCCTTCAAGAAAGGTTGGTTGCTATCTAATCTGGAATTGATTCTACTAAAGAAGGTATCATTATGCCATCTAAAATTAGATAGAGTTCTAGATTTGAGATTTGAAAGCAATTCAATTGATTTGTCTCCATAGGCTGAAATCTCTTATGAAATGTTTGGTAATTGTATAAATCAAGGTGTCGGCAGCACTTGGAATAGCTTGACCGTCAAAATCAAATATTATTGTGTCATAAGAATTGGTTTTGATTGATTCTATGATTTGTACCTTTTTCTATTTCATTAAGATGTTCATCCCACCACCATCCTTTAAGTTAGCTAGTAGAATTTGTTACAAGAATGTGGATGACTGTTCCATCATCACATCTATGAGTTGTTTGGTAGGATGTACTACCCATAGTCATTTTTTGAAGCAAATTAAGAATCTTGTATTCAGATTAACCATCTATATTTCGTTCATATATATTGTTCTTGTTGTAGGAATTCTAAATAATAAAGGGTTTTTCATCTAGTATTTGATCCAGAAAGCTTGGCCCAAAATAGTAGAGTTTTTGGGGTGCTCTCCAATTTGCTACAATTTTGATAGCTTCTCTTCTTGGTTCCACACAATCAGAAATCAGGAGAAGCTTCAAAAGCTTTATCTAAGGTTTAATCCTACTAGATCTATCATTTTGGGATTGTATGGACCTTGTTAATTTTTAGTCTAATTGTTCTATCATTTGGTTTATTTTTACAATTGCAATCCTATTTATTAGATCAATTTTTTTAGGAAAGTTTAATTCCCTTTAATTTTCCTACAGAATCTCATATGGTTTGAAGAAAGATTTTTCTATTTGTCTACTAGTTAAAGATTCTCCTATTTGGACCGGTTCACTAGATGAAATTTGGTGTCCTAGAACTTAGAGATATTTATTGGTGTAGTTATTTTTCTCCATCAAAGATTGAATATCTTTTGAGGAAATTAACTTAGTAGTATCCTTTATCTTAAAAGATTATGCTATAATTGGTTTGTCTGGATTTTAATCTCTATTTGGAAGGGCTTTTAGGGAGATAACTCAGAAATGAACTTTTCTCCTATAAGAGTTGTCCAAGTCTGAGTAGATTTGTTAGTGACGTTTATGGAATTGTTGAAAGGATAATCTATTTGTTTAGCTTTAGTATAAGCTTCAAACCATTCAAAGAAAGGAATATTTGTCTCAAATTTTTTTCATGAATTTAAACCAAGAATTATGGATATGATTCCTTAAATTTCCTTAAAAATTTTCAAGAAACCAAGTTTTTGGAATTGTGAATTCTTCTAAACAGAAATCCTCTTTCATAGATTTTTTTTATCAATTTGAAAATTTTTTTCAAAATCTTTTGGTCATAAATCATTTAGGTTCTGGAAAATGCCTAAGTGTCTTAATTGCTTCATATCTAGTTGGATTATTGAGTTTGGAAGAATCATCCTTAGATAACTCCCATTCAGTAATTTTGGGTATATTTGACCTAAGTCTATTCCTATAAATGATATCTTAACACAAGCAGAAAAATATTGTATAATCCTAGAAATTGGTAATATTTTAATTTCTTATGGAATATCCACATTTTTTAGTGCCCAACTTTCTAGGTATTTAATGGTTTCCCATGGAGCTACAATGGGGATTGAAAGATTTTCTTTTATCATATTTGTAAGAAATTAGGTGGTTTTACCTTTCCTACTTAATGGTTTGAATACCCTAGAAAAGTTAGAGTTGTGAAGTTTGTATTGCATTTTATAGATTATTACTATAGGAATGATTCCAGGCTTCATATGATAACCATGAAATTTGACATTAAGAAGTAATAAATCTTTGAGGTATTGTTCCCTAAGACACAATGGAATATCAAGAAAGCAGTTGAAATAAATTGATCCTCCTAGGAGACTAGTTTCTACAATTCCCAAAATAGATCCATAAAACTTGTTGAAACGTCCATCTATAAGGCATCAAAATATCGCATTATTTAATCCTAATTTATAAATAGGTTTTGTAGCAACTTGTGTACAACCTATATGTATAAAATTATATTTGGATTTGTGTTTTTTGATAGAGTTATTTGAAAGAAGACTAAATTCTTATTCTTCGAGTTCTATAATTATTATTTATTCAATAGCTTTGAATAATCAGACCTGTTTAAGAAAGAAGTTTGTAAAGATCTTCGTTCAGGATTTTGGATATCTCCCAATCATTAATTTGTTAATAAATATCCTCAACTTTGATTTATTCTTTGAAAATAGAATTTAAATCATCTTTAAATATTATTGGTGAAGAATTTGAAGATGCGGATGTAGATAAAAACATGCAAATAAATAAATAAATTTCTCATATCTAATATCAAATCTTTTAGGTTCCATAGGGATGTTGGTATGAACAATCATTGAGTTGCCATATTTATTGTGTCTTTGTTTGTTAGGTGTTCACTTGCTTTGTGCCAGTAATATGAATTTTCATTATGTTATTGATTGACAGTCATGGTTGAAGAAACCCTATTGCATGAAGCTGGAAAAGCTCTAAGAAAGAGGAAGTTGGGTCAAAAACAGGGTCATAAAAAGTTGGGCAAACAATCAAAGATGATACCAGCATTAAAGGGGCAGAAGAAAGTTAAGATAGACAAGAAAATGAAGAAACTATTTCGCAAGAGAGCACGGGAATATAATTCTGATGACGATGATGTCGATGAGGCTGATGCTCCTTCTAGTATAGGGCTTGAAACTCTGCCATCTGTCCCTAATAAAATTTATAAGGAGGAAGATATAGAAAGTGGTGAGCCTTCTGACAAACAAGAAGGGGGAGAAAAAGTGAGGAATATGAATACAGATCATTTAAGTAGCAGGGTTTCTGATGAAGAAGAAGATGGTGAAATTCAGCTAGGAATCACGAAATTCACCATTCAAGAATATTATAAAGAAGAGTGTTTCTGATGACCCATTGGTAAGATTGGAGCTAGTGCAATAACTTCTTATATAGTAAATTATACGGGGTTTCTAAAACTTTGGGAACATTGTAGGGTCTATTATTATCAGGGCACAAGAAAGTTTGTAATAGACAAGCTTGCTGAGGAGGAGACAGAACGCAGGGTCAAGAGAGAGGCAAAGAAGGAAAAAATAATGGTAATTTAATTTTTAATTTGAATGCTTATCAATGTAATCACAACTATGATTGCTTCGGTCAATCAGGCTGCTTAATATTCTAGTGCTTATCAATGTAACAGTTGGCAGAAAAAGGGCATGTCAAACCTGCTACTTATGTGGATTCACATGAGAAATTTTTAATTAGTATAGCTACAAAAAGAGGTAATCAAGTTGGATTCTCTTTCGATCTAAGGTCTTTGTGGTTTTCTCGCTTTGAGACTTATGGCATCCTCTCATACTGACTTGTCCAAATGTTTTGGCCATGCACCTCATTGAATGTATTTCAGTGGTCAAGTTGTTTAATTTTGACATTTAATTAATGTTCCTTTATTTTGTGATTTTGGGTGCTTTGTTTCAATTTTATACTTAAATTCAAGGTATGTTCGTACCTGATGCAGGTGAACAAGGCACAAACTACTCAGAAAAGAATGGATCACTCAAGGAACAAAGATGCAAAAGGAGTGTTTCTTATACTGTTGTCGCTTCTGAAGCAAGGTGGCTCTATTTCTTGTGCTACTGATTTTTGTGTCAATATATATGTTGTTGTCTTGGTTTTAACTGAGTTAGCAGAAAATTCTTCTTTAGTGGAATAATATTTTCAATTTATGTTTCCTAGTGGTAAAATGCCACTTGCTAAAATTTTGGCAATCAACCATCTCATTGGTGGTTACTGAGCATCTATTTATTTGCCTATATTATGTGTTGTTGTCTCAATTTTAACTAAGTTAGCAGAAAATTCTTTAGTGGAATAATATTTTCAATATATGTTTCCTAGTGGTAAAATGCCACTTATTGCAATCAGCCATCTCATTGATGATTACTGAGCATTTATGTATTTGCCTATATTATGTGGACTGTGGAGGTCTCAATATTTCATGTTGAGTGAATTTAAGGAAGCAAATTCATAATATGCTAGTGATTCCTATCCAAATGGGCTCTATATATGCTCAATAAAATTTCTTGATTTCTAATATGTCAAATTTCAACAATTTCTGTAAACTATGACAGTCCATGAGTGGAGTGGCAATTTCCTATTAGAAACTAAACATTCTTCTAATACTTTTTTATCCTCTGATGCCCGTGTTATTTGTACTTAACAATCTAAAGAAACATGCATATAATTGCTTGCAAAATTGGATTGAAGAATGATTTGTTGTGCTATTATTTATTGTGTGATTGCTTGTTTACCTAGACTGGTGGCAAGTTTGATATAGGAATTGTAGTAGTGAATGTTTTAGACCTAAATTGGATAAGACAAAGTTTGTTTTTATGCATAACACCTGTGAATCTAATACAATTATTTCTAGGTTGATGTTTGGAAATAACCTAGTTGATTACGTTATTGTATGGTAAAGATTCGCATATGGCATCTTCCTTGTTCATATGTGTATATGTGGTAATGATTGTCCAAGACTCTGCCCAGAACTGTTGTTTTACTGCTCTAAGAAGCTTCCTTTGACCTTGGATTGGTAAAATTTCATTTAAAAAAATACATAATTTCCTAGCTTCTATGAGATATTGTCAATGCATTATTTATCTAATCTCAATGTAATAATGCATCTCAAATTCTGACTATCTGCTATGTATATAATTGTATATTGTCATAGATTAGAAAACGGACCAAAGAAGCCTTCTTTTCAGAATTAGGCAAGCCAACATTTTCTGCAAATAACATTTCCACAAAAGGTAATTTCTTTGGCCCCTCTCTTATTTTTATTGTATGCTTTATCAAATGTTGACATGCTATTATGGTCTGTAGCCTCTTCTCATGCCCTTTAAGTCTACTTTCTTCGTTGGAAGTAGTTATTTGTAAATGTTCACCATAATTCTTCAAAGCTTTTTTGTCAGAGGAATAAAATGATGTTTCAATAAAGTAGCATTTAATTTTCTGCATTTCCTATGCATCTTGAGCAACTTTAGAAACTGAAGAGTGCAAGATTGAGATGGGTAAGATACGCAACATGGGCTTCTTCTCTTGACATTTGTGTATTTTGCTTTTTGAGTTCAGAGACTTGTAGCCACTTTTTACACTAAAATTGCATGGCATTCAACTGGTTTTTTCTATTTCTTTGGAAGTTCAGAGAGAAATAAGGAAGACTTTGTTATCACTTATGTTTGTGGTGTAAGAGTAAGGAAAAGGAGGCTTTATGAAACTGTATTTTTGCTATTATTGGCTATAACTCACTGCTAGTATTTTAACAATTTCCACCATTTCATGCAACTATGGGACAAAATTGTGTTTCTTGCCTCTTCGTGGGTTAAAGCATATGGCATTTTTTTGGAAATTGCCTTGACAATTGTGTAGGGTTTTTATCCTTAGGAAGCTCTTTAGAGCTATTGTACCATTTTTTTTCTCCTGTTGCATGTTGGCTTTGGAGGTCATATATGTTTAAGTATTGGTTTCGATTGATTCTGAATATTAAACTCCCATGGACTTTCAGTATGCAGGTTCATGAGGTGGAAGGCGAAGAGCCTGCTTTGGCTCCATTGTGAGACAATTATATGCTGACAAGTTCAAGACTCAAGGATTGGGATAAAATGGCTGTAAGATTTTTCTAAAAAAAAATAGAAATTTTATGTTTGAATGTTATGTTGGTCATATATCTCAGACCTATCTTTTATTGTTCTAGCATTGCATACAGGATAAAAATGTATCAGGATGAAATTGGAAAATGTCAGAAGATGGTAGTTCTTATGAACATTAAGGAATTGGAAGCTGAAGAGGAGCATTGAGGTTTTCTTGTACAACTGCTAGTTATTTAAGGTAGAAATATATGTTCATAGGAATGTTTGCCAATCCATTTTGCTGCAAATAGAATATTCTGATTCCATCTTTGGGAAAAGATGAAAATTCTCAGCTAGTTATCATATCCCCATTCCTTTTTTTTCATTATTTTATTACTAAAAATAAAAAAAGTGAGTTGTTCTAGTGCTTGTTATATGCAACTAGTAGGCAGATTGGAAACTCATAACTAATTTTTAATGGAGATCCTATTTGTAATTGTTCAATCAGGTCCAAAAGGCATCTCATCCTTAAAAATGGTTTCTGACAGTATTATTCATTGTTACTATTTGTTAGAGATAACTAAATTATATGCCATGGATCATTTGAGCATTTCTAGGGTGTCAAATTGAAGTTGTAAGGTTGTTGGATAATGAACCAGGATTCACCAATGTCACAACCCACCTAGGGGGTCTGTGACCGGCGTAGAAGGTCACCCGTAGGAAACCTCCAACAAGCCTAACTATGCATATTATTCCATAACTACACTACTATTTCTGCTGAAAATCCGATAGAGTTTCCCCTATAATATGGACGCCCAAGCTCAAGGCCTTATTACACAACAAGGGCCACCCGCCCATCAAAACCTGTTTAATAAATAAACAAATATGCAGTGGCCCAGACTAGACGCTAACAACCTACTGGGCATCCAGAACTCCATTACAAACATAATATAATAAATATTTTTATTCAACAGTCATGTCATAATGTCATTTATACAAAGCATTCACAGACACATAATAGGGGCTGTATACTAGCAATTTACGCAACCATACATTAAACATGTGGTGGCCTAACTAAATCTTTATCCTACCGAGTATGCGAAATACAAACTTAATATAATACATATTTATTACTTTACCAATCATTGTTTATATACATTTACTCTTTTATATCTTTATTGCTATAGCTTTTTCATAAATTCGATATTTATATATCAAATGGAATATTTAAAAATGTATTTCCTTTCTTTAGGGAAATAT
>JANHAO010028598.1:0-10568 GCA_026873985.1 Saraca asoca
CCCCAATTGCCTGAATAATTAAAATAAGGAAATTCTATATTATTTGCTGAAGAACTCATAAGGTGAGGTAAGTCCTAATCCTAGGACTTTTTATATTTGATATCTTCTTTAATTTACATCCTTATTTTCTTTATTTCATTATCATATTTTATTCTTCTCTACTTCCTATTACTTTCTCCCTTCTTCAATCAATCTGGATAGTGAAAGTGTAAAAGTTCTCGTAGTTGAAAAGAAGCAAGACTTCCCTGTGGGATTGACCCATATTCACCAGTTCTCTACTACATCTACACCGTGCGCTTGTGGATATAACTTTAAAACAGACTTATCAAGTACCAACCAAATATTTTGAAAAAACAAAAGAAGGATTGAGATCTGCTAATGGTTCAAAGTTGCAAACTCAATTAAAACTTTCAAATGTTGTTTTGAAAAATGATTCTCATAATTTCAAAATAGACTTTCTATTGGTTCAAAACATGACCAACAGAATTATTTGAGGTTCTCCTTTCATCCATCAGATTATGCCTTTTTCAGTTTCTAATGAAGGTATAATTATGAAAAATTTAGGAGAAAAAATTCTTTTCAAATTTTTCAAGAATCCATTTTCAAAGGATTATGAAAGATATTTATGATCCATTTACAAATTTCAACAATGTTTTCTCAAAAGAATTAACTTTTCAAATACCTGAACATTTTCCTCGATCCTATTTAGGAGAATGCTCTTACAATTTCAAAGAAAAGGATTTCTCTTTTTCAAACCAAAATTAGGTTTCTTGGTTATCATATTTTCCAAGGAACTATTTCTCCAATTGAAAAGGCAATTTAGTTTGTTGACAAATTTCCAGATCAAATTCTTGACGAAACTAGACTTCAAAGATTTTTAAGATGTTTAACTTATGTCTTAGATTTTTTTTTCTCAAATAACCAATATTTTAAAATCTTTGTATGAATGTCTCAAAAAGAGTCATTCTCCCTAGAAGGATGTTCATAGAAAAGTGGTTGAAGGATCAAACTTCACCAAAATGGTTTTCCAAGTTTGATCCATTTGTATTAAAATAATTTTAGGTAGATTACAGATCTACCAAAGATGTTTTACAAATCTTATCTATTTTCAAATAATTTTACCAATTTCAAAAAGATTTCCAAAGATTTCTTGGATGTCTGAAGTACAGCCCTGATTTCTTTAAAATTTTGTCAAATATTTATTGTTTATCTTCAAATTTCAATTTATCAAAGTTATCTACTGAAGGAATGAAGAAACTAGGACATAACTAGCTTTCAAATTCCTTAAATGGAACCATGTTTATGTCTTTAAAATTGCCATAACCAAATGAATTCAAAAATTGACATTTTTGTCAACAAATTAGAAAACAAAATGAATTATCTTAATTGGTACAGGTTTAAAGGTAATCATGAACCATATCAGTAAAGATAATTAGTAAATTGTTTCTCATTCTACTCTCCAGATTGAGAAAATTTCATCAATTTCAAATCAAACCTTTTTGTGGGAAAAATATTTTCATAGCCTACTAATCAAATAGGTATACATACTAGGGCTATAATGTAGGACTGGTATAATACCTTATATTTTCAAAATAAAAGTTCTAGCATACTTGGTTATTTTTCCTCAACCAAAATACCAACTAAAATATTCCAAAATTAATTCTTCATCTGGTAGGATATTTTCGATCCTTTACCAGAAATTTCTTTCAAAATAAAGTCAAACAAGAATGGGAAGTTTTCTAATTCTACTTTGATATTTTAGTAGGAATTTTCCCATTTCACTCCAATTTTACTAAAAAGTGGTTTACTTTGGACATACTAGTCTGTTGAAGAAAACCAATTTTTCAAACCAGTTTATCAAATGATTCCATGATTAGAGTAGAATACAAGTCTACTATAATTGTTTTCACAAATTATCATAAGATATTTCTTAAATCTTTGGTTTATATCTCTGATATCCTTCAAAATTCTTCAAACATGATTTACATTTTAGGTAGATTATGAATCTGCCTAAGATATTTTAAATGAAATTTTACAAATCCTATGTTTTGGGTCCTCTCCCATAACATTGGTCAATATTTCCAACACTGGAACGTTCTATTCTTACAAATTCAATGAAAAAGATTTCTCTTTTCTAGGCCAAATAAGAATCTGCAACCAGATCCAAATCCAAATCCTCCCAATCCAAGGGAAAACAATTTGTTTCAAAAGTCAAAACCCCAGAAGACTATAACCTTCTAATAGAAACTCTTCAGGACATAGCCTCAAAAGTCTTTAACTCTTACCAAAAAGTCTTGAAGAAGATCAGGCCAAAACCCTTACCCTTGATGAAGCCAAAATTCTCAAATAAATTGGAAAGATGAAGTCCTAAAAAATTGTTGCTAGTACTTCATCTAAATAAATTATTTCAGTTGATCCTCAACCTTCCAAAATTGTTATCAAATATTGAGAAACCAATTCCCCAAATGTTATCTAAATGGAAAAGGAATATTAGGATGAAGATCCCAAAAAGGATTTCACTTCATCCTCAAAACTTTTGGCAAAATAAGGGAATTTTATGAATTAATCTTAACTGATATTCGATTAGTTAAGATTAAACATAATATCCAAGAAGGGGATAAAATTAAAATTGTTTATCAAACTTTTCAAAACAATTTTCAAATTGATCGATTCTCAAAATTAATTTGATTACGTTTAAGTAGAATTGATCAAAGATTCTTCAAATCAAATTTCAATTTCCAAATTAACTTTATCGATTTTAATTGAAATAATCAAATAATTTTCTCTTTTGAATCTTATAACTTGCATTCATGTTGCAGGGAGACATAGGGTTAAGAGAGAATTAAAATACCTAGGATATGTCATTAGATTCTGAAAGAGAGACAAAATTAAGAGTCTGCTTCCAGGCTCTATGAGAGAAAAAGAAAAAGAGATATAAAATTAAGAGTTGCCTTCAAGCTTAAAATGAGAGTTCAAAAGGAGATTTCAGATTAGGAGTCCGCCTTTGGATTCTATTTCAAAATTATCTCCCCATTAGAGATAAAATAGATTGTTAAAATAAAATTTCAACTTATATTATGATTGAAAAATTATGAAGATCAAAACGAGCCAGACAAATTAAATATTGTTACTGTTCTAAGGAGGATTATGTAGAAAAGCCACAAAGCGATTCTCCTTCAACTCAAAAGGAAATCAACAAAGTCCAACTCATCTCATCCAAACTGGAGGAAGACCATGCTTAGATAAATGAAGAAGATTGCTTCAATCTATCAGACTGAAGTCCGGAGTAATGACTGAATGAGAATTCAAATGTCAAAAGATAAGATGCAAATTCCAAATCAAATGGAATGAAGATGGCATCTCAATGAAATGAAATGAAGATGCAAATTTTGGTTAGATAAAAAGAAGATGACATTTTAGCCAAATAGGACTCAAATTCAAATTCAAATGAAGTGTCGGCACAAGATGATGAAATGGCTTTTCGGCCCCGACATCTTTTCAAAAGAAGACAAAAGATTCCCTAACAACTTTCAAAAGAAGTCAAAAGATTCCCCAGCATATTTTATCAAAAGCAAGATTCTACGGCATCTTTTGTCAAGATTTATCACTTTAGCAAATTCGAAATTTGAAATTCGTACCAAATTTGAAATTTGAATTTTATAAATGTTCTATAAATAGGCTTCAAATCCCAAATGTAAGGGCAGAATCTAGAATTCCAACATTCTAGCACTCTTGCTCATTCCCCTCTCCTAGCTTTCTCTAGGAGCATTTCCAAAGTCTAGCTCAAATTATAAGTTTTCTCTTCAAATCCTATTAATAAAATCTTTTCGTTTACTTTGCCTCTAGCAGTCCATCTGTGATTAAATGTCAAATTACATGGTTATAGAATGAAACCTAGAACAATTCTTATTATAATCATGTATAGGATGAAATATAAATTGCACAAAAGTAGGGGTTCAAGATTAGTCAAACCTCCTAGTATGAAAGGAGAAACAATCTATTTTGTGACTGACTCCTCCAAAACTAGTGTGCAAAAACCAATTACCACTTCATGGGATAGTATAGACTACCTACAGGGATGGTCCTTACCCAAAGCCACCCAACCTCAAATTTCTAGTTCTCAAATAACCAGGATAGTCCAACATGACTTTGGGCAAGTAGATATATTCTTCCATAGGAGAAGTGCAGAAATATCCAAAGTAATTGAGGCAGATCCTATTCCCAAATTAGAAAAGCCTAGAAGATCAGTAGCTTCTAGTTCAACTATATCATGAGACATATCTTTTTTAAAGAGATCCCTGTCTACTATAAATCTCAGAGGCACAAATTATACCTCTAGGATACCCAAATCAGTTTATATAAGAGATATTTAAAAAAAAAAGAGCAAGTTGAAGGTCAAGAATAGGAAGGATCTTTATCTCCAACTTGTTCTACAATGATAAATGATGCTTATCTAGAAGTCAAATGAATATGGACAAGGGAAAGAAATTTTTTGAATTTAAAATTGATTGAGAAACTTTGAAAGAAGACTTTTGCTTAGAGGAGAATACTCCTAAAAAAGAATAGTTTCTTTCAAACTTTCAAGGAAATGCAGAAGATCAAATTCATGATTCTTGGTTCAAATTCATGAGAAAATTTAAAACAAATACTCCATTTTCTGACTGGTTAAGGTATATGCTTCAGGAAGACCAGAAATATATTATCCTTTTGGTGACTCCATAAAAGTCAACATAAGGACAAGTAGGGAGTGGACAATTGTAAATGGAGAAAAGGTAATCTCTGAGTTGCCACCACAAAAATCCTTCTAAATAGAAACCTCAAATCCAGAGAAACCTCTAATGGCCGCACCCTTTAAGGTGAAGGAAATAACAGATTCTATTTCATCAAAAGATATACAATCTTTAATGGAACAAAATAATTATACAAATAAGTATCTGCAGACCTTAGGTAGCTATTATAAGCAAAAAATAGCCTTAGAAGAATGCGATAGATCCGAATTTGTCAGAGGCCAGATCGTCTAGCTCGCTAAATACACCCAGCAAACTTTACCTCGCTTGCTACCAAATAGCAATACCGCGAGGTGATCATAAGACCAGCTCGTCAAGCAGTCAACCATCCTGTATAGCATCAAGATCGCCACAGTGACCTCCTATAGCCACCCCGAGCAAGGAACCTTAGCTCGAGATGACGAACACCTCACACGGTAAGATCGCACCAAGCGGAAGATGCTTACAGACACAAGTCCACAGCCAATAGGAGCGACCCATCTTGCAACTCACATCCTGCAATAGTCAGATTTTAGCTTTTATTGTCTTTTCCATTTATATCTTGATGTAATACAACTATAGCTTGTAATTAATGCATGTAACTCTTCCTTCCTCTATAAATAGGAATGTATTGTTAGAAGAAGAGGAAGAGGCTGGCATCTTTATAAGCCAATGCTTTGTATAAACAATTCTCAACATTAATAAAATCTTCGTCATACACGTATAGTCTGGTGCTGTCCGGATTTAGCCGAATCACGTTAAAAACACCATGCTGCACTCCTTCCTCTCCCTTTCCCCCAGTGCACTTTGGAAGCAGTATAGGATCCTAGAACTCATCTTCCCATTGGCTAGATTTTGGGACCATTAGTACGAACCAAATTTTGATGTTAACATTTTGGCACTGTCTATAGGGATCCATCTGCTCTCTGAAGTCTCCACGGCAGCTTAATAATGGCAAGAGGAAGAACCACTTGGAGTTCAACCACTTTAGCCCTCTAATCGATGGACACTCCCATTACGGGGGCTCACCAACAGTCTACCACTGCTCCTGAAACTCAAAAGGCACAAAAACCCAGCTAACCCCATCCGGCGCTCGAAAGCACGGTAAGATAGCTAGCTGAAACTGTCAAAGCACTGGTGCAGGCCCAAGTTTAGAGCACATAAAGATAAGAAGAAATCATGGCACAGCTTCGTAAATAGGCTCAGAAGGAAACTCATGAAGATCATAATAGTCAGCAACTGAGGGGCTCATAACGAGCAGGAAGCTCTACCCCAGTCTAAGACATAAAATCGAACAATGGAGGAAATCCACCGTAGGCTCAAATGGCTAGAAGAGCATCCGCAGTCTCAAAGCCACCAGCTTCGCCGTGAGGAAAGCTCTCCATTTTCTATGGAGATTGAGATGCGACCTCTCCCACAAAACCTCAAAGTACTCGTGTTCCCACTATATGATGGGAACAGTGACCTGAGTGACCACTTGGATGCATTCAATGCCTAAATGGACCTCCAGACTATTGACCCCTTGGTGAAATGCCAAGTCTTTTCCGCCACATTAGGGGAAATGCCTTGGGCATGGCTCAGGTGCCTCCTAGCTCACAACATCGACAGTTAGGAAGAATGCCAATGGAAGTTCGTTGACCAATATCAGGCATTAAAGAAATAGCTTGCGCCCCCTTGCCACCTCACGATGATCTTCCAGCACAAGGGTGAGTCATTCAAAGACTATGTAGCTCGATTCAGGCACAAGGACAACTCCGTAGAGAATCCCTTGAAGGAAAGTATTTTAACAGTAATCTTAGTGGAACTTCACAAAGATGGAAAACTGTATAGAAGCCTCTACAAGTCCCTTGTTCAAGACTTCGTTGAATTCTACAAGTGAGCTGCCAAACAAATAAGATGGGAAGAAACCTTCAGAATTGAGGAGCCTAGGCACAGAGTGGAACCCAGTGGTCCCACCATGAGCAAAAAGAGGGGTAGCGAGAGTCACAATGACCCCACTCCTTACCTCACTAAGAAGGTGAAGCCTCAGTGACTCGAAGGTCGCTTCAAAAGCTATAGCATCCTGTTAGATACATAGGATAGAATCTTTATCACAGAGAGACACAACAAGGACTTCGAAAGCCCAGACCATTGAAAGCCACTACCAAGTCCAAAGACCAAAGCAGATTCTGTGCTTACCACAATGAGGCTGGGCATACCACTTCAGAATGTCAGGCACTACAAGATGCCATCAAAGACCTCATCATAAGAGGCCGACTACAAGATTATGTGGTAAGATTGCCTAGACAGCGCGCTCAACAGGCTCAGCGAGTTTCCACCTAAGAGCCTGAGCCCTCCATCAGAACCATATTCTAATCTTGTAACATTCATTTGTTATCAATGGTGATTAGTTGTATCAACTATTGTACACTGAACCAATACAAGTTGCCAATTGGCGAAAAAAGGCTTTGCCTAGACAAAGAGTTTTCACTTTGACATTGCAAGGATTCATCCAGGGGTGAGACGGCGTAAGGCATACTCCATCGATACATCCAAAGCAAGCCATATTCCAATTATGACTAAGGGAGCAAATTCCCTGACCACTAAGCGACGAGCTTGTTGTGGGACTAAGTAACAAGCTTGCTGTCTCGCTGAGCAATGAGCTTACTATGGGGCTGAGCAACGAGCTTGTTGTGGTACAGACGTACAAGCTTACTTGGTGATGAGTTATCACCTTGCTGAGAATAACCAAGCAAAAGGTAGAAAACTAAAGCCCAGCCAATTGGCCAAAGAAACATTTTATTGATCATCAGAAATTTACATACAATGATGCATGAAGCATCTAGTACAACATTCAAAGAAAGAAAAGCTTATATCGTGAAAAGACCTCACTCAATGAGGCAAAAATTACATCAAAAGAATAAGTGCAAAAACAAAGGTAAGAAGCTCAAAGACCTAGCACTACCATTCCTACAAGAAAGAGTAGAAGGCCAATCGATGAGCTCACACCTGTAGGAAGGACAATAACCTCCAGCTGCTCTTGCTTATATTCCTTCGGTGTATCCATCTAAGCCAGACCCAGAGCAAACCCAAAAGTCATAAAAGGCGGCTAGCCAGGCAATAGCACCATAAGCAACGCCAAGGAAAGATAATCCAGGATTTGCACAAGACTCCCTAGGAGCCTACCATACAGGTCTTGCAGCGAAGTCAAGTGCAACAAGCTATCCATGCCTCCTGACACTCTACAACAGACCATCCATACCTTGATAAGCTTCATCAGAAGCAAAGCTAATAGAAATGCAGGGGGCTCTTCAGCCTCTTCCATTCAAACTCTTCTAGGGCAAGAAGGAAAGACCTCACAGATATAAAAAGATCCGCTTGGCCCTTTGAAGAATCCAGAAGATATCTCATCTAATCTTCATCTGATGGCTCGAAACCAGTAGTAATGCCACACCAATGGCCAAAAATGGCAAATAAAAGAAAGCATGGTCTGAAGCAGAGCAAAAAGACATCTAAAATGTCACTTTGGTCATGGAAAGACATTGATTGAAGATATGAATCGAGCCTCATAAACTTATAACTCTCGATCCACAAAGCAAATCGAGAGTTGGGGGGCTTATGTTATAAGCAAAAAATGGCCTCAGAAGAATGCGACATGTCCGAACCTGCCAAAGGCTAAATTGTCTAGCTTGTTGAAGGCACCCAGCAAACTTTACCTCGCTCACTACCAGACAGTGATACAGTGAGGTGATCGTAAGACCAGTTCATCAAGCAGTCAACCATCCTGCTTGAGCTTGCTATCCTATTACAGCAGCATCAAGCTCACTATAGCGACCTCCTATAGCGACCCTGAGGAAGGAACCTTAGCTCAGGATGATGAACACCCCGCATGGTAAGATCGCACCAAGCAGAAGATGCTTACAGACACAACTCCACAACCAACAGGAGGGACCCATCCTGTAGCTTACATCCTACAACAGTCAGATTTTAGCTTTTATTGTCTTTTCCATTTATATCTTGATGTAACACAATTATAGCTTGTAATTAATGCATGTAACTCTTCCTTCCTCTATAAATGGGAATGTATTGTTAAAAGAGGAGGAGGAGGCCGACATCTTTATAAGCCAATACTCTGTATAAACAATTCTCAACATCAATAAAATCTCTGCCATGGACGTAGAGTCCGGTGCTGCCCGGATTTAGTCAAATCACGTTAAAAACATCGTGTCGCACTCCTTCCTCTCCCTTTCCCCCAGTACACTTTGGAAGCAGTATAGGATCTTAGAACTCATCTTACCATTGGCTGAATTTTGGGACCATCAGTACAAACCAAATTTTGATGTCAATAGTAGCTAACTTCTAGTTAGTGAAGTAGTAAAGTCTTCAAAAGTTGCAACTAGCAGAACCATAGAGAAACCTTTGTTTAAACCTTATGAAATTCCCAAGGATAAGCAAAGGAATCTCAATAGGAGCCAAGGGTATGAAGCCATAGCGAAAATAGAAATAGCCAAAATGATAGAGCAAATAGATCAGAAGCTCTCCAAAACCCTAATGGTTCCAGATACTCCTTTAACTAATAGGTTAAGTAGGAACAATGTAGGAAAAATCCAAACTTTGGACAAAGTCTCTAAAATATCTTTGGAAGATGAACAGTTTAAAATAGAAGCTAAAAAAATAGTAGCAAATAAAAGACCACCACAAACTAGTCCTTTACCCAAATTACTAGATATAGGTCCCTAATAAATCCTCTCATTATTCAAAATTCCTATGATGAGAATAACATCAATGAATGGAACATAGATGGAAAATTTGAATATGTGATCCTAAATATTCTCTAGCAAAAGACAATGGTTAGTATAGCTTACTAGACGATTCATGGATGTGATGATGTAACCATAGTCCATATCTTAGTAGTAGGGTTTACTGGCTAACTTAAAGGATGGTGGGATGAACACCTCACCCAAAGAGAAAAGGATCAAATTTTAGAATCTATCAAGATTGACTCAAATGGTTTAGTTATCTATGATTCTAATGGAGAACAAATCTTAGATGCGATAAATACCTTGATCTTTATGATCACAAAACATTTCATAGGAGACGCTACCTTATAGAAAGACAAATATGCTGAATTGCTATCAAACCTTAAATGTAGATCCTCGGGAGATTTTGCATGGTATAGAAATGCATTCTTCAGCAAGATCTACTCCAGGTCAGATAGTAACCAAACATTTTGGAAAGAAAAATTCCTTGCAAGACTCTTTAGATCCTTAAGAGATAAGGTTAGGGACAAAATTAGAAATTAGTTCAATGGGATCATCCCTTATGAACAACTTACTTATGGATAGCTTATAGCATATGTCCAAAAGGTAGCTCTAAAAAATTGCCAAAATGATAAAATTCATAGACAACTAGCTAAGGAAAGGACCCAAAATAGGAAAGAATTAGGTTCTTTCTGTGAATAGTTTGGATTCATTTGCTTAAAAACCTTTAAACCTAAATGCAGACGAAGGGCTACACAAAGAGTTAAACAAGAAGAGTTATCCTCATACAAAACCTAGGTATACTCCTACTCCACATCAAGATATTAGACTAGTTTGTTTTAGGTGTAACAAACTAGGTCATATTGCCAGATATTACCATTTCATCAAATGACTTAGAAAATTAGACCTAGAAGAAACAGTTGTAGAAAAGATCAATAGTCTTTTGATAGAAGAGACTTTTGAAAGTAAGGAATTCTTACCAGAAGTAGATGAAGTAGAAATAGAAAATAGTAAAGGGGTTCAACATGAGGATTGTTGTTCCTCTGAAATAGAAGATACATCA
>JANHAO010028599.1:0-10563 GCA_026873985.1 Saraca asoca
TTCATCATGTTTACCAGGTAATTCTAAACCTTAAACTATTGTTACATGCTATAGGTTCGCCTACAGATCTGACGTTTAATGTGTTATTGAATTTCTCTTGAGATTACGAAATTCTTTCAAAAAAAACATGACAAAAAACGAGGAAGGTTTTGGATCAACAATCATAAAGCAAAATAAATAAGAAAGAGGATGAAAATGATATTAATGAAGCGGGTTAACTGAAACATCACAGCAACCATTGTTGGAGTTGGACTTTACAGACATAGCAATATACACAAGGAAGTAGAAGAAAGCGAAACAGAGATGTAAAGGGGGGATCACTCATTTGCTTGTGTCCACCTGAATATACCGATCATAAAGCATATTTTGATTATGCACACTTAAGGAATGCCTTGGTCCAAGGGACATACAGGTGATCATACAAAGCGATAAATCAAATTCGCCATTTGTTCCTATGTCAATCACATCACTTCTTCCTCTGCTTCTCCCAAACATCATTTTGGGATCAGGTCCTGCTTCTCTCTACTTCACATTTCAGGGCAAGATCCCACTCTTCTAATTTCTTTTCTACCTCACACTTTTGGGGTATGACCTTGCTTCTATAACTTCTTTGCCGCCTCACACTTTGAAACAGGACCCTTTTCTCTAACTTCTCTCTCACCTCATACTTTGGAGACAGGACCCACTTCTCTATCTTCTCTCCATCTTACACTTCCAAGGTAGCATCCTACTTCTCCCACTCCATACTTCGAGGATAGGATCTTGCTTTCATGGTATCATTCATCACCATTACCAAGGGTTTCAAAAGAGCACCAAACAATCCACTTGGGCGTCAAGCCTCTATATGTCTATGGTCCAAAATGCCAACACACTTACTAATTAATTGTGAGTTGCCTGAATATGAATAAGAACTCTAAAGGCATAATGCCACTTAAATCTCTCGGGCAATGATTGGCTTGACCGCAGAGAATAGAGACGCAATCGTTCCTTTCACTCAAAAGGGAATCTTTTCTAAATGTAACATGATAAAATTAGAGTAAGATTATATTTACGAAGCATAAAAGAATAAATATATGTCACGCTTAATACTTTATCCATAAGTTCTCAAAATAAGAGTAAGGGAACAGTCCTCCCTCTTCTTAATTTAAACCTTAGGAACTTCATTTATCTAGTAAACTTAGTTAGTATAGTATTTCACTAAATTGGCATTAGACTTATCCATAGATCTCCCATATCCCATGAATACCTCTGATTAATCTTCGTCAAGCCTTAGACTAACTTTCTCCAATATCCCTTATTGTCTGCTCAAAATCCAATTATTACACAGAAAAGTTTAGTCATTTCATTAAATCACCGTTAAAATCCTAAACATTATAAGAACAATCCACCAACCCTTAGAATGGCCTGTAGAGACATTACATGACTTCTGACCACTTGAAACCTAGATTCCCACCTCCAATCCAAAGACAATCTCTCTTTCAGGGAAACCCTCATTCTTATTTCCTTTATCCTACTCAACAAGAGTGCCTACTTTTCAACTTAGACTACCATTTTCAGCAAAGATTCCATATTCCATACTTATATCTTCGACCATCAATAACCCCCTTGCACCTGTACACTTGTGGCTTCCTCCTGCTAGTGCACTAGCCAGAGTCTTAAGCACTTTGTAAGAACAAAATCTCAAGCACCAACAGATAAAAAGGCTATGAAAAGTCACCAGCTCCAGGAAGAATGCTCCTGTTAGGGCCTAATGGCCCATGATGATCTTGGGATTTGTCATTGTTGTGAAAACCATTGCAAAAGCAGATCTAATCTGCAAGAAATACATATAACTATATTTCAACCACATTCATGGAAAATATTAAATACATGAAATTATCAAGTTCACATTAAAGATAAAAAGGACGAACAAGAGAAGGAAAAATAATAATTTGTTTAGATGAAAAAAAAAATATTTTTATCAAGATTTAACTTACTATTTTTCAATTTATATATATTTTTTATTATATCATGTAGGTTGAGAAACAAAATATTAAACTGTTCCCATGTATTGCATGAGTATGTAATTAGTTTATTCTAAAGCACAAGTTTAACCAAACATGTTAGAAAAAAAGAGAGACAAAATCAATTATAAACAGTAAATTCATTTTAGGCCACTCAGAAGTTTTACCAAATATGCATATATCGGTTGTAGAGACAGTTGACAAAATAGTTTTGAAGGTATTGCCAAACTAGCTGCTAAAAATGGGATTCGGAATCAAGTCTGTTTTGTGACCAAATCTGATATCTAATGGATTAATTGAAAGACTAAATAAGATTCTGATTCAGGTAGTCTTCTAGATGATAAAGCACAAAACTAAATCCGGAATATACAGCTTATACATTCTGTAACCATGAGACTTCCTTCTCCAATTTTTTCGGTACATAAAACCATAAAAAGGCTCTGAAAGATTCATCAACAAACTATTACTTTTCGAGCCAGAGCATCAAATTCTAACACAATTTTGTCAATAAAATTCTCGAAGATCCATTTCTAACACGGCCAATCAGAAACACATTATGGAAGAGCTTACAGAATTGTTTCCCATGGCCGTAGAAACCAAAGCTTCACCGTCTTCTTATCAGTATGCAATCACATTTGATATTCCAACTTCCATCGTTGCTGTCCTCGTACTCATCATGTTCTTCCGCCTGTTATATCACATCTTCAGTGGCTTATTATTTTTCTGGGTTGCGGCGCAAGCAAGGTGGCCTGATGATGAATTTGATCAAGAAGAAGGGATACTAGTTCCAACTGACTATACTTTTTCTGATGTGTTTCAAGGTTTGGTCCAAAACAATCTGCAGGCTTGGACAACGCTACGTATAAAACCAAATATTGATGAAAAAAGGGGACAAAAGCTTAGGGATTCGAAGCAATTGCCTCCATTGGTGAACTATGGCTGCCATGAAGGAGTCATAAATTATGATGGTCAATGTGCCATTTGCTTGGAGGGATTTGTAGTTGGAGAGTTCTGTCAAGTTTTTTCTGCTTGCAAACATATTTTTCATTCTAAATGCATTGACCGTTGGTTGGCGAGGAAATTAACATGCCCGGTTTGCCGTAGTTCTGTGGTAGGCTAATTACAATTGTGCAAAGAGCTGTATATATACCTCTTGTGCTTAGGATACGAGAAAAAAATTTTTCTAGTGAATTTCTTAAGATAAATGTGAATTACTTGTCTTTGATTCATCTGAAGAGGTATTGGTCAAGTTAGGTATAAGCTAGATACCACTTGACCACTAAATCATAAAAAACTGTAAATACTAAATACCCTTGTAAATATTTGCTATAGTGCACAAATTGAAGTCTGGATGCTGCCCAAAGTCTTCTTACGATTGTTCAAGTGAAAGTATTCAAGTAATATGTTAACTACTAAGAATTTAAGATCAACTTTTTTTTTTTTTTTTGTTCTTTAAAAATGGATTTTGAAAAGAAGATCCAAATCTTCAGAAGAGAATTATCTAGCAATCAATTGTGGGGGATTAAACTTATATTGAGTTTTTTTTTTTTGGTTAAATATGATTAAAATAGAAGGCAGCCTCGTGTCAATGATAAGATCAAAAAGGATTTATATGGTACTAAAACATTTTGTTCGCAAAATTTTTTATTAGGATAAAGCAACAAGGTTGGATTTGGATAAGAAAAGATAAAAGCACCAGCTCCCCTTGGCAATTCTTTTTCTCCTTTCGTAGGAAAATCTGCATTGAATGAATATCTTATATTAGGATCACAGTACCATATCAGTCCAAATTTATAATATCATCCTCCCCAACATCGCACCCATTTGTAGTTCATGACATGCCCATCATTTTCATATCGTAAGTGAACCACTACATTTATAAATGCAGCCTAAATTCAAAACAGCTTCCTTTTGTAACTGTTTACCATTAATAATTCTTTACAAAATGAATTCAATTGGGATAACGAGCATTCAATGCCCGCATTGCACATACTACAATATGCACATAGTCCTCACATAATATGAAGTATTATCAGATACACATTTTGATATTTATATTCAATTTATGTCCTCTTATATCAAATATTGATACTAATAATTAGTTATATAAGAATGTAAATACAGATATGAATGAACCCACATAATACTCTCTCATGTGTAAGTATTGTGTGTGCATTATATTTGCGCCAGTAGCAATTTTTTTCAAGTAGGGGGGGGGGGGGGGGGGGGTTTGTTCTGAACAAGCAGAAAAACCAGAGAATTCAGAAGCAAACCTGCTAACAATTCTAGAGCCTCTACTCAACCAACCAAAAAACTCCATTGACAACAACTCACTCTCTTCAGAACCTCCTTTTCCTCCCCTTGTTTCTTGCATTGCTGCCACATTGTCTTCACAAATATAATCTTCACGTGCTTCTTCTTTGATGAACCTCCATTTGTTCCTCTCATCATTCTCCTGGTTCCCTTCTCCATGTATGCATACCATCGCGCCTTTGTCCTTCATGCCCAGCATGAATTTGAACCATTTGATATTGAAATGGGAGAAAAAACCTACGACAAACGAGGGGAATTGGAAACCTTGGGAAGATTTTTGCGCCTTTTGGTTGGAAGAGGAAGCCAAAGGCAGCAAGTGTAAGAGAAATTGTTAGGAATGTCTGGACTGTGTTTTGGAAGGCAAGATGAAGAACAAGATCAGCTGGATTTTGCATTTACTGTGGGATCTGCAAGCAGGATTTCAAGAAAGAAGAAGAATGCTTGGCTTGCCCAGTTTGCAGCCATATTTTCCATTTAATTTGCATCAAATGTTGACAAGAATTTGACTTGTCCTCCCTGTGATCATTGTATGCGGCAAGTGCTAGTAGAAATTGGTTCTCAGAATTTTGTTGAGTGTAATTTTTAGTTTGTTTATCTCTCTACTAAAATAATTCAGGACTTTTTTTTTTTTTTTTTGGTCTTTTCTTCATTTCCTCATCTGAGGAATCAATACTTCGGGTTGCAACCTGAAATTACGTTATCAAAGAAAGAAATCTCATTCCTGTTCTTATCCTTTGGTTTTTTTAGTCTCTGTTTTTTTTTTATGTACCTGATATTAAAATTTAAGTAATTGGACTGAAAAACCTTTTCTTCTGCCCCATTTACTTGACTTATAAGTTGAGATGAATGTCAAAATTTGTATCCTGATATACAATTTGCATTACCTCAAATCCAAAGCACAGAACCTTCCTAAAAGCGCTATCACATTAGACAAAACTGTTCTTTTTTTTTTTTTTTGGGCACTATGAAGTATGAATTATTACTTAGGCCATCTTTACATATTTAGCAGAGTTTTGTGATTCCCATTTTAATCAAATTATGGAGCCACCTTTATTGAAAAATGGAGAGAAATATCCAGATGAATTCGAAGAAATCTATTTGGAAGATTGGAAAAGGAGAACAAGAGAATGCCACTGAAGGATCCTGTTTTTAATTTTTGCATGGAGAGTTACATCAATTTATTACCTTGGCCACTGGTTACCAGAAAAAATTTCCCATTCCGAAAGAAAAATACTCTGCTTGTTTCTGCATTTTAATTTCGACGATTAATTATTAAAATGAAAAATACGTTAAGCAATTTTGATAACCCCTTATGGACTAAAAGAAAGCAGAATCGAACATAGTACAATTCAAACAGACTACTAATAACTGAAGATATAACTATTATTAATCATTTAAGATAATCTAGATGAAACAGGCAACATCCAAGTTGGTAAGCCTCAGACTGATCGAATATTTTACGCTCTATCAACCACACAACAATGATGCACGGCACGATCAGTAACGATCATTATACTCGGTGCTTCTTCTTGAACTCCTTGACGTCGTCATCGGCGCCATCGTCAGATTCAGACTCATCATCGAAAGAATCATCAAAATCATCCTCCAACTCATCTTCTACATCATCAAAATCCTCATCAACCTCATCCTCGTCCTCATCATCAATCGGCTGTTTTTTCGAACCACGGAACTCGATTCGCTGGCTTTCGTCCGTCACAGCGCGCTGAGCGACCAGAGAGCCACCGAGAGAAGACACATTGTTCTGCAAACACTCATGAACCTTAACGAAATCTGCTTCTTCGGTGAAAAGCTTCTGGCCTGCTCCCAGAAATTCACAGAGAGGAAACTCGGAATTGGTTTGCGATGATTTTTGGTTCAGAGCTTCGTTAACGGATTTTGTGAGTTGTGGAGCAGCCAGAATGCGACTGCGAAGAAATTGGAATGGAAGTTTGGGATCGGTCTTGAGCAACATTCTGGTAGCTGCCATTTTCGCAGTGCAATAAAGCTTAGAACGGCTATATGGCGTCTGGTCCTGCAGCTGATACACAGAATGAGTATTAATATAGTGTGATTGAGCGGCTGAAGGGTTTAGGGTTTTAGGGAGGTCGGTTTTGAAGAAGACACGTGGCATTCTAACAGGAAGCCGAGGCTTCTAGAGTTATGCCAGGGCTGTCCCACGTTGCTTTATATTGATTGGGCCTTAAGCACTTACTCTACTCAAAGGACTGGGCTATTGTACAGAACAGATATCTTATTTTGACATTGTATTTTTTATTTTTATTTTCATATTTTTATAAAAATTAAAATTATAAAATTTATTAAAAGTGTCCTATTTTTATATTTAAATTTTAATGTGGATGTAAAATTATTTTATTTATTAAGAGATATACTGATTAAGAAATATTTAATAACTTTATAAACATATATATTTTTTAAAAAATTAATGTACTTTCATTAATTAACTCTCAATTTAACGTAAAATTTTGAAAATGGACACAAATTTTTTAAAAAATTTCATCTTTCCAACACTTCAACCATTCTATCAAAATTTGATCCTTTATTTTGTAAACTCAGATGCAGAATTTGTTTTACCTCTTCAAAGTTTATATGGCGATTTGAACTTTGAAAACATCTTCAAACTTCAATTGTATTGGACATACAGAAACCATGGTGGATTTTAAAATTACAGGTAAATTTTTTTCCAAAAAGCTAAGGATAGAAAAGTGTTTTTTTTAGCTTATTTGTCCATCCATTTTTAATCAACAACGACCCAAAAAATTTCCAGGGATTTTTAAGTGCTTCTTAATGATTATTTTTGCCATTGAGAATGCTTTTTTCGGAACTTAGCAATGTGAGTCTGAAAATGAAAACTAGAATTTGTGGATCTTCTGGGGCCCCAATTTTTATTTTGCCAATGGTTGCTGCCTGTTTTTGCTTTCATTTTTTTTTTTAGCAATTATAAAAACTATTTTTCATCTTTTAATTGCCTGAAATATTTTCGGCTTTTGCAAATAAAGGCCATCCAAATAGACCATAAACTACATATGGTGCAAGTGCAAACTTGATGACATTTTTTTAATCTTATGAATTGAATAAAGAGCAAGCTAGTGATTTAATTTTGATTTATTCAAAATTACAAGTAATGAAATCAGCTTACCCTATTGTGCTTGACAAGCAAATTTACTTTAAAGAAGTTTCAGGTTTCATCTATTCTTCTTGAAACAAGATCTTTAGTTTGTTTTACTTCTTCCAGCTTATGTCACTGGCACAATCTCATCTGATGGTGTGTGTCCTTTTGCCAAAATAGAAGCTGATAAGCAGACAAAATAGGAAGGGAAGGGCTGAGCCGAGGGCAGAGAATTTGATGTTGCTAAGGGCAAATGCATATATGCAATGATAGGATTATATCAACAAGAAAAAAGGTAAGAAAAGAAAATACCAATTTTAAGTTTATAAACAAAAAAAAAAATTCTGGGAAATCAGATGCTCGAAATGAACAAAGACATCTTACACCTACCAACTAGAAAGTATTTCACACAAAGAACAACATATCCAAGTTTTCCATACCCAAAGAACAATATATGCAAGTTTGTACAGGAACAGTGACAGGTAAAATATGCAAGTTTTCCATCTTCAAATTCACTTCCACCAATAACAGCTCTTACGGATGCCATCCAAGTGATTTTCCATGCTAAAAACACAAAGCAGCACAATATCATTAAAACTGGGTTTATAGCACAATCAGTGTTGAATATTTTTCACAAACACCTCATGGGCAATTGGGCATAGCTGCAATATCATGAAGAAAGCTAAATGATAAAGCTAAGAGCTGCTACGGAGTCTATAGACTATACGGCCTTTGGATGTGTCATACCGACTAACTTCAACTTTCACTCTATCTCCCGGCAATATACGTACAAGATTCTTTCTGATTTTCCCAGAAACATAACCCAAAATCAAATCTTCGTTATCTAGACGAACCCGGAACATGCCGTTGGGAAGTGACTCGGTGATCAAACCTTCGTGTAACCATTTCTGCTCACCCGCGGCGGGAGATTTAGCTTGCGCCACAAAACGGGTCAATGCTGGTTTGGTTTCCAATGGAGGAGGTTTGAGGAAAAGGAGGCAGCCAAATTGTGAGTTGGGATTGGATTGAAGTGTAAAAGGGGAAAGGCTGCGACTTGCAGTAGGAAGATGATGATGATGGGGATTGAGAATTGAGGCTCGAAATCGGAGAGAAGATGAGTTGAGCATCTTTGTGTGAGTGTGAGTCGACTGGAACTCTGAAATTTTGATGGCTGAAAGAGCTATATTGGCTTGCCGGAATTGGATGTTGAATTGATTGGCCGGAAGGAAATTGGTATTTTCTCTGGATAAGGTTTAATGAGAATGTGACGAAGGATATGTCTTTTGAACTTATGACTACTAATGTATCAAAGAATGGCCACTTGTTTATGCTTAGGAAAAATTATTATTCATTTTATGCAAGAGTTTAATGATTGTTTTAGGAACAGATAAAGTGGAAAGCAAGAAAGGTGAATGTCATCTAAAATAATACAAACAATTTCTAACGAAAAAAACATTTTTTAACATATTGCTTAAAAACCAAGGATAAATGTTAAGTAAAACGTAATCCATTGTTTTTATCTTCTCTTGTGCGTTAGATTTCGAGTTATAAAATAAGCAAACTATGTTTCCTTTTTAAGTGGTTTTAATGAATGACTTTTTGTGTGATAAAATCACTCAATATTTCTTTGCATCTATAAGAGTTTAATGTGTTTAGTACAAATAATTTATAAACTAACTCGTTAAGTTAGTTTTTAGTTTATAAGTTATTTGAACTAATTTATTAAAATAGAATTTTTTTATCCAATAAACTAATTCACCAAACATCCTCTAATTAACTTTTCGCTTATTGATCAGGTTAATAAGTTATAAACTAGATTAATATATTAAACACATTCTTAAGTATTAAAGCATATAAACTAAACTACATTCCTAAAACTAATCAATTATAAGACTATGAAAAACCAATGTGTATGACTGAGAAATACAATTGTAACAGGACATACTGCAAGAAATAATGAATTCTTGCATAATATAAAATAAAGAAAATAATTATAAATAAAATAATCATAAAATATTTCCAGATGATGTTATAAGAATATGATTTTGAATTCAGAAACTCCTGCAGAATATAATTTCTTCTTAATCCTTATAAGGTACAAATCTCTTCCTAAGTCATAAATTTTCTCCATAAATTTTCGACTTTTCTAAAGGTCACAAATCATCTCTAAATGTCACAAGCTTTCTCCACATATTGTGAGTCAATTCTACATATGTAAAGAGCCTAGTTCTTAATATAAGTTAAGAAATATAAAGAGAATAATATTAATATAAGAGTTTTCTATAAATGATTAACTTGCTACCTTTAGTCAGGCGATATTTTGCATGTCTCACTTATATGACTAATGAAATTATTTATAGGAGAGTCCAAAACCTTTAACCTCCAACGTAAGAATATCATTGATCACAATAATCTGCATCTTATTCATGAATCATTGTCCACATTCAAGTATCAAACTCATTATTTATAGTCATTAAAGCCAATTTCATTTATAACATTAAAACCATTCATTTAAAATTTCACATTAAGTAAATAGAATCATGTATTTTGAATTTCTCTACGTTAAGTGAATAGAACAATGTATGTTAGATTTTTCTATATTAAGTTATTTAAAACTCTTTCTAAAACCAATAAAATTAATATTTGAAACCATTAAAATTCTTACAATCATACTTGGTTTCAAAACACAAAATAATTTTTATAAGGAATATTTCATATGAACAATTTGAGATCCAAAATTCTCTTTCTATTGAGATTCTTTGGTATATACTTGTAAGTACATACTTGACAAAGATGCTAAATCTCATAACATATCCATGAGTGCTCAATAAAGCCATCACAAAATAAATTTCATGGAATAAATATCAATCTGTTTATTTCATACTTAGAATCTGGCAACTTTAGTAAAGTTACGTTCTTATTTAAGTATTAGCCACTAAGGAGATGAGTGCCAAACATTTCATAGGCTTGAGTCATTTAAGATCTAACCCTTGCTCTCTATTGTGGCCTTCGCCTATATGCTTGTAAGTATATATTTGATAAAGAAACTGAATCTTGGAATATTTGTTCATTTCATAATACAAATATCACAAAAAGAATCAAATCTATATTTTGAATATA